>PISX010007075.1:0-92233 GCA_004024625.1 Mellivora capensis
AATGTAGTCGTCTGTAACTGGGATCAGGGAAACATTAAGAAGGGCTCTTTCATAAGGGAGCATCGGGATTTGGGGTTGGGATACACTTTAGTTGAGATGCCTGGTAGGCAGCCAAGTACATCTGTAAAATAGGCGGTTCTAAATACTGGTCCTAAAGATCTCTCCCTCTAGAGATAAAATTTAGGAGTCAGTTCATGGCTTGGAAGAAAATAACCAAAGGAGAAAACACAGATGTTAGAAGAACCTCAAAGGACTGAACCATGAAATATAGAAATCAGGAGATTGGGAGAATCTGACCCAAGACACAGAAAGGGGAGCTGGAAATGTCAACGAAAAACCAGACAAGTGTGGTATCCTGGAAGCCAAGAGAAGGGGAGAGTTACCAGCAGTGTTACATCCTCCTGTTAGTTAAAGTAAGTTAGGCTTGAACACTGACCACTCTGTTTAGCAACATGAGGGTTATTTCATCTTTAACTTCACACAGAACCATACAAATCCTGAGAAAACCCAAGGAAAGTGTAGAGAACTGTGGCTTGGTCTTGCCTTTTACCAGATAACAGAACATACTATGTGTATTATAATTAACTCAATGATGAATTGATACAGCAACAGACAAAGAGACCACAGTTGAAAACCCAGAAGGATATCTGAGGTGAATATTTATTATATGACAAACAGTTCTCTTCAGAAGAAGGATGGATTATTTAGTAAATGGGGCTGCCCCAACAGGATATCCATTTGGGGAAAAAAAGTGAGTCCCAAAAGTATTAAAGACTTTAACATTAGAAATAAAGCAATAGCCATCTTCCAATTTAAAAAAAAAAAAAAAAAAAGGAGACCACATACAATGTCCGGGTGAGATATTGTACCAAGACTTCATACCCTAAAAATAAAAAGGAAATTAACAAGAAAATGACAAACATGTCCATCAAAAAATGAATATGAGCTGTCTGCAAATAAACTCAACTGCTTGAGCAAATTAAGTGGCCAACAGACTTAAGAAAAATGCTTATGTTTATTAGTAGTCGGGGAAATAGATCAATGAATATTGATCTTTGGAAGAAAAAAATAAAAAAAATTCTGTTGCTCACAGAATGTGAGGGATGATGTGAGGGAAAGAGTATTCTCAAACCTTGTAGATCTGGTTTTCCCTGTAACATTGCTAATGAGGTGGTACAGACTCTACTCAGGGAGGAATTCATTGTAATGAAAAGTTTACCTAGCCACTGAGAAGGACTGTGGTTCTAGACAGCTCTCAGAAACTCTTGAGGCCCCCTCCTCCTTATCGTGAGGTGGGGATGATCATCCTACAGACTGCTTTCCCTGAGACTATGAGGACCAGCTACTGTGTCTGCTGGGTCTTTGGAAATGATACAGTATTAACTGGAGAGGACTGATGCAGTCCCATAGTCCAAGAAACAATCACATAAATTGACATGTATATGGAAAGGAAATATACTTCTTATTGTACGCTGTTGTGAAGAAGGGCCTGATAAAGAAGGACTGCATTCAGAGGTGGGGCTCGGTTTTGTAGGCCTGGAACAGCACTGTCCAGTAGAACTTCCTGCAATGAGGAAAATGTTCTGATTCATGTGCTAATACTAGCTGCTGGTCACATGGGGTGTACTTTGATTTTCTTCAGTTTTTGATTCACAAGCAGAGACTACCATGTTGGACAGGACAGGAAAACTCAGCATTGACAGGCTACATACCCCTATTAAAATGTAATTTGAGATAAATATGTTATATATTATGTATTATATATAACCATACACACACACACACACACACACACACCCCACATATAACCAAGATACTTTATAACCATAATCTATGCTTATGTAATCTATGTAAATAGTTAAATTACAGTCAGGGGGTTATATTTGCTAGAGTAAATGGGTATTAAAATGTTGTTTGATGAACAAAATGATGAACTTTAGGAAACTGGTCCCAGAGGATACTCAGTGAGGAAAGCATTTATCCAAAGAAGACACAGAAGGTGAGCGTTCAGGCTTCTCAGCCAGGATTCTAGACGCGCTGGCCTCACTGCTCTCCCATTTCAGCTTGTATCTTGTTTTGCATATTCCTGGCCGTCCATTGTCCATCACGCTCCCTGTGCTAGACGCCTGTCCTCTGCTCTCTAGGTTGGATCCCTGGCACTTTCTCTTTTGCAATTCTCATCCCTGGACTTTGGTTTATTCCCCTGTAAAAGGGATCCAATATCTATCTACAAGGTCTTTTCCTCTTTTAACGTTCTAGAAACTTCTAAAATTTTTTTACTTATTTGAGAGCAAGAGAGAGCACGAGTCGGGGCAGAGGGAGAGGGAGAAGCAGACTCCCTGCTGAGCGGGGAGCCACATTCGAGGCTGGATTCCAGAACCCCAGGACCCCAGGATCAAGACCTGAGCCAAAGGCAAACACTTAAGCCAGTGAGCCACCCGGGCACCTAACATTCTAAGAACTTTTAAGGAGATAAGATTGCTTTTCATAGACTGCATTTCAGGAGTGTTGCTGGTGCAGTGACCAACATGAGGAAGGACCCTGGGGCCAGCTGTCTCATCCTGCAACTGAGGAATTTCTCTCAGCAGCATCAGTCAGTGGGTGGCCTTCTGAGATCTGGGAGTCTTGGTCTGCCCTAACCTTTAGTTACTAGCTCTGAGATACTTTCCACTGAGAAAGGAACATTCCATTTTGTATTTTTCCATTAACCCTTATCAACGAGCCAAACTATTTTAAAGTTAGATACTTTAAAAAACTAATTTGCAGACTCATGCCATAACTGATGAAGGCTTTTCTTTCCATGCTTAGTTCTATCATGTTTTGTGTAAAAGAGCAGGAAACCGCCATTATTTAGGAAGAGAATAAAAGCTTACCATTTTTTAGTGTTGTCATCATTTACTAGTCTTGACTTCTATTGGAAAATCCACCTATTTGAATGTTTTAGTAAGGAAACAGTTGGCTACATAGAAAACTAGAAAGCTGTGAAAAATAATAAAAGTCCTGTTGTTTATTTATGCTTGGGAAAATACATTCAAAGTAGAATGCCTGGTTTCAGTCTTGACAGATTTTTAAAATTTGAGATTACTAAAAAGAAGAGGGATAACAAATTAGTGAATATCAACCAGACCCTGTACATTTCCCCCCAGAAAGTACTAAGCATAAAGTTTAAATACAAAGTCAATTTAGTGATTTATGAGAGAAGAATGTACCGAACTGGAACAGTGAGAATTTTTCTTTATCTCATGATTTTTTATTTTGGCGTTTGTTATGTTCTTTTAATGGATTTGGTTGGGAAGGAGTTTTAGGAATGGGGAGTAAACAGAAGAGAATACATAAAAAGGCGTATAACCTGTAACAAAAATAACATTTTAGATGAGACTTGAAGCTCGTGCAATACATAATTTTGGGAAGTCTTGGGTTTCCGGGTTTATTATGTGTGTGAGAGCAAAGCTGTACTTTAGCATTTTCATTTCCAAAAACCAAATATGTCTTACTCTCACACATCTAAACTAATAGACGTTTGTCTCACTGAAATATTACAAAGAGCCAAGGCATTTGGTTGTTGATGTATATATTTTCCTGAAGTTTTACATGTTTGTTTGTTTGTTTGTTTGTTTGAATAGAGTCCCGTGAAGATAAATCAGATTAGCCTGGATGAGAGTGGAGAGCACATGGGCGTGTGTTCAGAGGATGGCAAGGTATGGCAATGACATGGGCACTCGGAAAACACGGTCTGGTTCTGAGGCCTGGGATGCTCTCCAACTCCAGGAGCTTGGAAACGTACCCAGCTTACTGTATACCTGCTTTAGTAGAACCTTGATTATTCTTTTTGGGTATTGGACTCGCTTCCGATTGCTCATAATTAAAGTAAAATATATGTCGCACAAATGTGCCTTAGGAAAAGTAATTACAAGAATGTCAATAAAGTAACTAGTATTAAGCTGATTAACAGCTGTGGCAGGGGGACGTGTCACCTTAATCATTACTGCTGTGCCACTTGTACTTCAGTGACTAGTCTGCAGTCCCTGCAAGACAAGTAGTTTAATGCCTTTCTGCCATAAATCCACAAAATTGGATTTTGTGGGCATGATTTCTGTGGGCCGGTGGTTTTCATTTTCACACAAGTTATGAATGTTTCTCTTGAATTATAGAATCTTTTGATAAGCAATCATAGTTTATCAGAAGAATAAAGTGTCTTACAATGGCCACATTAAATAAATGTAAAATCAATATATGTACAGTTTTCTAAAAACCTGGCACCCACTTCCTCAACCGAGGATATACATCACTTGTGCAGTGTATAACTAACAATTATCAGTGCTTCTTGCTGATGTTGAGCTGTGACATTTAGTGGTTGTGATGATTGATTTTTCACTTATAAGAATGTCTTTTTTGTTTTTCAGTCGATGGAAGTCTTTTCTACTGTTGGTTTGCAATGATAAAATTCTAATACACAGTGTATTTAAGCTACTTTTCTAAAATAACAGTTTGAGAAAAGTGCATTAAGAATCATTACACAATCTTACATATTCCTGACTGAATAGAGCACATTTCCTAATCTGATTTTGTGTTTTTACATGATCTAAATTCAGTGGGTCATTAAGATGAGTAAATGAAAAACAGTGTGCTCCATGTAAAAGATTTATACCCATTTGATCTATTAGCAAAAGAAAAATGAAGTCCTCTTGACACACAAGAATGTATTTTATATATCTAAGCTTAATGTAGCCCAAAAGGTCTTTTGAAATGGTAGTTGGAACCCTGTGCTTTCCAAAGATGACTGTCAAATTTTACAGTACTTTCTAAAATCCTGAGGTGGACCAGACTGTCAGGGAGGTGAGGGAGGAGCCTGGTACATATGGAAATTGAGAATTATCTGAACAATTGAAACCTTTTAGTATTTATGAATTTGTAAAGGAAGGTCATCTTTATTTATTTTTTTTTTTTCCTTAAAAGTAAGGAATTTGTTCTGGGCTGACAACCAATTTAGTTGAGCTAAATTGTTGGAAGAGAATATTCATTTTTCAAATTGGAAAATAATTTTTACTGAAATAACTTCATCAGTGAATTTTCAGAGCTTTAAATGTTGAATAATTATTTTTTTGATGTGGCAAAGTGGGATATTTTAATTGTGTCTAGTGTATAATGACCCTCAGATATCACCTGGTACACTTCTTGGCAAATACCTGTTTTCCAATTTAGACAGATTTTTAACTGCCATATTTTGGTGTAGACCTGTGATATGGTTTTTGGGGTTTTTTTTAAAGATTTATTTATTCAACAGAGAAAGACACAGGGAGACAGGGAACACAAGCAGGGGGAGCAGGAGAGGGAGAAGCAGGCTTCCCACAGAGCATGGGGGCTTGATCCCATAACCCTGGGATCATGACTTGAGCAGAAGACAGATGCGTAATGACTGAGCCACCCAGGCATCCCTTGTGATACATTTTTTTTTTTAATTTTATTTATTTATTTGTCAGAGAGAGAGAGAGAGAGCATAGGCAGAGTGGCAGGCAGAGGCAGAGGGAGAAGCAGGCTCCCTGCCAAGCAAGGAGCCCGATGTGGGACTCGATCCCAGGACGCTGGGATCATGACCTGAGCCGAAGGCAGCCGCTTAACCGACTGAGCCACCCAGGCGTCCCACTTGTGATACATTTTTAAAAACAGTTTTCACATATGTTTTATTAGCATTGATAGAACTGAAAATAAATATTTTGGTGCACATAATTTATGTAAGCTAGCAGTATTGGGAAAATTGAGTAGCTAGTATAGAATGATCTGGAAAAGTTGTCAGTAATGATAAAAACACAAAGATTATTACAAAGATAAACTCCAGATATCTAGATCTAATGCATCTTTAAATGGCTGTTGTGATTTTTCTTTCTTTAGTGTATTAAGACCCCTAGATAAAATACATCACCTTCATACATAAACTAGAATCAGTTTAGTGTAGAGGTCAGGGTGGAGATACTTTCTCTTAAAATTTTGGAGATGTTGCTTCCTTTTGTCTGACCTTTATTTTTGTAACATGTCTGAGGCTAGCATACTTTTGTTCTTTCACAAAACCTTTAAAATTTTTTTGTTGTTGTTCTGCCTTGGAGCTTAGACTAATAATAATTAACGACAATAAAACAACAATATACCGCCCTTGTAGTTCAGTTTGCTAAGTTATGTCTTGTTCAGGTCTATTTTCATTAATTTGGTCTGGAACGCAGTAAGTCCTTTTGATCCATATACTGAAGTATTGTTTTCATTTCAGGAAAGTTTACTTCAGTTCTGATTTTGATCATTGCTTCAGTTCCATTTATTTTCATTCCTTCAAAGAAACCCAATAATACTTAGGCTGGAGGCAGTTATGGGGCAGAGGCTAAGCACTGGCTCTGTATTCAGCCTGCCTGGGCGGGATTTCCGCTCCCCTGTGTTAGGCTTCACCTCCCGCTGCTGCCGCTTCCTCTGCTGGGCCCTGGGCACGCTGGGGGGCTGCCTGGGAATGTTGCCAGGTGCTGGGTATATGGTGAGTGCTCTGGGTTTATGTCAACTGTTCTTACTGCTAACCATTCACTTCTTTACCCATTGCAAACTGGCCTTTTCCCCCTCCTGCATTTGTAGCTAAACTTTTCAAGGAAAGAGGGTGAATGGATAAGCACCATTAACCCTTCTCCTTTTGAAAGTGTGTATGTTGTTAAGAAAACCGGTCATACTGCGTGTGTGATGCACACGTGGGCACACACACATGTATGTGCTTTTCTTTCTCATTTTCTCCTCCTCCTTTCTCTGGAGTTAGGGAGTTTCTTGTTTGTTCCCTTTGCTGATTTGCTTTTATTCCAATATCCATGTTGCCTCATGGAATAGCATTTTATTCCATCAAGGATTTTTAATTTTCCTGAAGTCTTTCTCTTGCTCTTGGCTCTATTTTCATATCAGCCAGATATATATTTAATTTAAAAAATTTACAACTTCTTGTATTTCTTTCATTCTTTTTTTTTTTTTTTTAAGATTTTATTTATTTATTTGATGGAGGGAGAGCGAGAGAGCACAAGCAGAGGGACCTGCAGGCAGAGGGAGACGTTGAAGCAGGCTTCCCACCAAGCAGGGAGCCCGATGTGGGGCTCCATCCTGGGACCCTGGCATCATGACCTGAGCCGAAGGCAGATGCTCAACCGACTGAGGCAGCCAGTGTCCCTTTTGTTTGTTAGAGTGCCAGGTAGTATAGTCTAAAGGTTAAGAATGGAATCTTGCTGCCACATTTTAGCTGTGTGATGTCAGGGACATTATTCCTATCTCTCTCTGCCTCAGTCTGTTTCCTCTTCTATAAATTGGGGATAATGGTACCTGCCTCACTGATTATTAGAAATGGATGAGTTAATGTTTGTAAATTGTTTGGAGTAGTAGAGGGACAGAATAAACATGTAGTAATTGCTAGCGATCATCAGGTCATCTTTCGGCTCCAGACTCACAGAGGTCTTCTCTTCTTAGTGAAGTCACTGAACAGTTTTCCAGTTTTCTTTCTTTTCTGGCTACTAGTAAACATTTTAAAAAGCATACTTTTTCTCCCTCTGAGTCATCGGAATTGTGTTCTGCAATATCGTTTTTATGACCTGAGTGTGTTTTTTGTTGCTTTTTTAACCGTTCTAGAACAAGGAGAAGAGCTCTTTCTGAATCCGGGTTAGCAAACAGAGTCTGTGTCTGATTGCTCTTGGCCCTGCCTGTTAGCATTTTGGGTGTTGTGGAATCATCATCTTCTCTCCACGCAAGGGCCCCGGGAAATGAGCTTGATTCCCTCTGACCAGAGGTCATCAGTTAAGACAGCTCCCCCAGTGACATGGGAGCCTCTGCTGCTGCTCCTGGGTCTCAGACACTCTTCATGGGTGGAGAAAAGGAAATCCAGTCTCCTCTGGGAGGGTCTCTTCAGCTCCCAGCCCAGATGGAACGGCAGCTTCCATGTTCATTCCTGTTCCTACTCGCCCTGTTTCTGTTGGAAGCTGGGATTTGAGAGAAAGGCCTTTTCGAGGGAAGTACAGCCAGGGAGGTTGTCTGAGCCTCTGGCCACCTCGCTTATGGTTCCTTTCCATCAGATGGGCTACATCGCCCGGTTTTCTGGTTGGCAAATACATAGAACTCCATGCTCACTTGGTGAAGATATACACCTTCCTTACTGTTCCATGAGGGCAGGTTTTCTTTACTTCAAGCAGTAAAACATATCACATGCTTTCCGTGGCCCTCACATGGCCCTACAGGTCTGGCGTTAATGAGAAATTTGCCAGGACTGCCATAGATCGGCCGTCAGGGCCCCTGCTCTGAATTTTCTCTTTTTCTTCATTAGGTATTTTTGTGACTAGTTGGGGGAGGTTGTTAGAGGATACCATTTTCAAAAAGACCCCCTCTATTTTAGCCTTTAATTATATGTTCTTACCTGGGATGAGATCTTCCTTAAAGCCAGAACTCTCTAGGCAGACATTCAGCAGATTCCTTTCACTGAGGAGTATGATATTCACTGACAAAAATGGCAAAATAAATAAAGAGGGAGGGAGAAGAAATAAATATAAACTGTTTTGGATTTTATTAGCTATGGTGGTATAACTTACGACCAGCTCGTTTGGCCTGTCACATTCGTGAAATGAACCAAAACAGTGAAGATTTTACAAATCACCCTGGTTGTACTGATCAGGTTTATGAGAGCTATCCTGTGGCAGTTCTAGTGTTTTCCATACTGAAGGAGGAAACAGGAATATTTGAAGAAGAGGTTATTCAGACAAACCTAGCAGTAGGGTATGAATCCAGAGTTCTAGTCTGTTCACTTTTCTTTTGATTCCCCCTTATTCTACTATTACATCTCCAATATGGGTTTGTTTGTTTTTTTTTAATGTGTGTTCGTAATTTTTAAAGGGGCACTTATCCCTGGTAATTTGTAATTTCACCATTCGAATCACAGTCCTAATATTTATCTTCTGTTTACTGATGCCTCAGTCTTTTTCAGAGGGCTTATACTTCATTTATTTACATCTCATATGCTTTTCCCCACCATAAAAATCACCTAGCTTTTGTTCTTAAAATCACCTTTACCCTCCTATAGCCAGAAGGAATCTTATCCTTTGGAATGAATGGTCTGCTTCATTTAGTTTCAGCTTTGATCACAGAGTTGGCTAATTCAGAGTCTGACATTCACCTTCCCTTTAGTTTGGTAAATACTTGAGGTTTTTGATAAAACATTCAAAAATCCTCTGTCATTCCCTCATTCCATCATTCCCTTTCCAGTTCCACTTTTCCTACACTTTCTGTAGAAAGATATCCTACTTCCATATTTTAAACTGTCT
Organism: Mellivora capensis; assembly: GCA_004024625.1. Classification (NCBI taxonomy): domain Eukaryota; kingdom Metazoa; phylum Chordata; class Mammalia; order Carnivora; family Mustelidae; genus Mellivora; species Mellivora capensis. The sequence goes on from PISX010007075.1 coordinate 9,315, forward strand.
CATATAATGTTAGTGTGTAAGAGAATAGGGCTTGGAAAACTCTTCTTGCCTCTTACAACCTTGGCCAAGTCCTTTATTTTTCTGCAGTATCGCCTGGTTCGTAGGCATAATGGTGTTTGCTATCCTACCTACCAGTGGTTCTATAAGGACCGCATGAGGCAGGGCCAGATTTTCAGTGCTAGCTATGTATAATTAAATACTTAAATATTTATAATTAAATTAAGTAAGCTTTAAATAAATTTAATAAATAATTTAATTTTTTTAAGATTTTATTTATTTGTTCTAGAGAGAGAACGATCATAAGTAGGCAGAGAGGTGGGGGCGGGGAGAAGGCTCCCTGGTGTAGAGAGCCCGATGCGGGGCTCAATCCCAGGACGGTGAAATCATGACCTGAGCTGAAGGCAGAGGCTTAACCCACTGAGCCACCAGGCTCTCCAGTTTAAATACATTTTAAATGAATTAAAATACCATTCCATCCCACCAGAACTAGGGTCTGGCCATTAGTATCCAGGGATCACATCAAGAATACCTTCAACAGACCTGCTTGGGGAAAATCATATACCCTCTTAGTTACAGTGTACCATGTGCTGTTGTTGGAACCCAGAAAACATACTTGGCACAGGATGTAAAAAGAGTAGTCACAAAATGGTTGTCCTTACAATTTTATCTCTTCATGAATGAATTTGTCTCCAAAAATTGTATCACAAGTAAATTTTCTTCTTTAAACTCACAAAAATGAACCACTCACAACTTACTAAGATGAAAACATGAAGAAATCAAAAGTCTGACTAGTTTTATAACTACTTAAAAATTTGAATTTGTTATTAAAACTTTCTCACGTAGGGCGCCTGTGTGGCTCAGTGGGTTAAGTCTCTGCCTTTGGCTCAGGTCATGATCTCAGGGTCCTGGGATCGAGTCCCGCATCGGGCTCTCTGCTCAGCAGGAAGCCTGCTTCCTCCTCTCTCTCTCTCTCTCTCTCTGCCTGCCTCTCTGCCTACTTGTGATCTCTGACTGTCAAATAAAAGTCTCAAAAAAAAAAGTGGTAATTTATTAAAAAAAAAAAAAAACTTTCTCACATAGACGCCACCCTGATGGCTTCACTAGTGAATTCTTACAAAATTAAGGAAGAAATAATACCCCTCTTCTAGAGACTAGAAGAAGAGTGCACACATCTTCAGATCCCAGAGTGCTGGGAAGTAGTTGTAGGTGCCCCTAATAGCTCCAAGTATCTAAGAGCTCCTGGAATCTTAAGCTCTGCTGATGAGAGTGTAAATTGATCAAAACCACTTTGCAAAATGGTTTGGCTGCTTATCAAATGTGAACAGATGCATAGCCTCTGACAGTAGTTCCACTCCTACTTATGTACTCTTCACAAATGTGTATCTTAGTGCCCCAAAGATTTGTAAAGAGTATACATGGCAGCATTATTTATAATAGCCCCAATTTGGAAACAACCCAAATGATCAACAAAAGGCGGATACATGAGTTATGGTATATTCATACACTGAAATACTACATAAGAATGACAAAGAACCAGCTACTGCTATACATAACAGTTTGGGTAAATCTTGTAAGGAAGATGGTGAGTGAAAGAAACCAGTGAAATAATTCATGTTCCTGTTTATATAAAATTCAAACACCAGCACAGTTCATCTGTGGTGATAGACTTTAGAGTAGTGGTTCATTTGTTAGGTATACGAAGAATACGAAGAAACACAGAGGTGCTTTTTGGGTTCTAGTTCTTGATCTGGATGGTGTCTGCAGGGATGTGGTTAGGTCATAAAAGTTTATCAAGCTGTAAATTTATGATTCGTACCCTCTGCAATAATGTATATTATTCCGTTTCTAAGTAAACCACTTCGAGATTTAGTATGGGTAAAGTAGTCTGGAACAACTTTAAGGTTATTAGATGGTAAGTAGAAACTTGAATCTTAGTTTATACACTTGCAGTAGATGCAGTGTAAGATTATAACGGAAGTGCAGCTCACCTCATCTCTTGTCACATTGATCTGCATGGTTGATTATATATATATATGACTCAAAAAAGAAGGACCTTTTTCCTTCAAGGGAAGGAAAAAATAATTCCTTTAGGGGAGCCTATGGGAAGTTCATAAAAGAATATTAATAACCTATTCGTATCTAGTTCGTTTTCAAAAGCTGGCATCCATTTAATAAAACATTTGTGGTGAGTAAAGGGAACTCTGTCCGTGAGATGCTAATAAAACCTTAATTGCAGTGGAGTACTCTCACCCTGAGAGAATTGTTTTCATTGGATAGTTAATAGAGATCGCAGGGGCCTTAGATTATTACACATTCTGCTTTTTCTCAACCCGTAGTTTGTGCTCGCGCTGAGCCAGCAGCCTTCTTTGTTGCAGTCAGGGCGAACTGACGGGGTCCGTCTCATTTGCCAGGTGCAGGTGTTCGGACTGTATTCTGGAGAGGAGTTTCACGAGGCTTTTGACTGCCCCATTAAAGTAAGTATACAGTAAGTTCTAGTTTTTCTAAGGGCTTTCTCAGTGGAGGCAGAAAGGATTACAGTGCTTTGAGCCCTACCAGCGTTGCATTAATTGGGTCAGTAAGCATCTCTTCAACACTTAAGGAAGCCCTAGATACCATGTGATGGCATAAAAGCGCACAGGATGTTTGTTATACGACCGTCCTGTCGGTCTGTCCCCGGGAATCTTTTCTTGTAGTGAGTGAGAGGACATGCACGCACAGTCTGCGGTTGAAGACTCAAAGAGGTACAAACAATATTAAGGAGTCCAAAGCCGAGAGGAGCTAACTTCTAGTTGTCTGTGTTAGTGATGGCTTCACAGCGGCAGTGATATTTGGGCGGGCTTTAATAAATGGACAGGGCAGACAGAGAAACTGGCTTTCCATGTGGAAGAACAATGTAATATAAACGGAGAGGCCAGAAAGTTCAAATTGTGTTCAGGAAGTGGCAAAAAAAAGCTTAGTTTAGATGGCACATAAAACACTGACTTGGCAGGAGAGCCGTACAGGCAGATTGGGGCTGGCTTTATTTTCAGGCTAAGAAATTTAGACTTCATGTGGTAGATAAGGAGAAATTATTGAATGTTTAAGAGCAGAGAAGTGACATAAACTGAGCTACGCTTAAGGAAAATGAATATGGCGACTATATACAGTATAGATTGGAGGGCTGATAGCTGGGCGGTGGGAAGAGTGGTCTTAGATAACAGTTATGGTCAGTAAAGTGACGATTAGAGTTGTTGAAGGGAGAGGTCATTCATTGTTTTCACTTGTTTATTCAAACCCTTATTGATCAACAGGTAAAGGAGAGATAGGATCTGATATGTGTTTTCCAAAGGCAACTCCAGCAGCGTGGAGGGTGATTTAAGCAGGAGAGGGATTGCGGGCGGAAGGCAATTTAGGAGGCTGGTGATGTCCTCGAGGCAGGGCATCACAGGACCTCAGTAACAAGAGCATTGGGAGTATTCAAGGGGAAGTCGAAGACGGGAATGTAGAAAGGCGATAGGAGGTCGACTTGGCTGCAAGCCATTGTGAAGGGTTGGATGGGGTGAGGGAAGAGGGAGGAGCTGGTTCTTGCTGTGGTGGTGGTACATGGCGATGCCATCAGTTGCAGGAAGGGATGTTTTGAGTCAGGACGTTGCTAATTTGGTCTTGAGTTCAGATAACTCGTACATCTGGTGAAAACGGCATGGATGTTTCGGAAACGTGAATGTGGAGCTCTGGATAGAAATTGGCCCTAAAAACACAAAGTTGATAACCACAGTTGAGTAAGATTAAAAACCATTGCCCCACCTGTTCCACCTGTTGGTGCCCTCAAATCACTGGACATCCGGGACAAGGAGATGGCTGGGAACTTTCTCTGGGTTTCTTCTGTGAATCCTACTCAGTTACAAACATTTGCGACATCTTGTTGCCTCGATTGAACCTAGAGAGGGGATGCCCACTCAGAGAATCCTCACTCAGCCAGAAACTAGAACTAATTCACGCTTATCTTTTAGCTTTGACCTGGCTTCACAGGAGAGATCTTTTCACAAAAGAGCAAAAACTCAGATGTCCTCAGTTGCAGACCATTACCTGAATAGATTACTTCTTACCCAGCTATCAGTATAGTTTTTAGATTATGCTGCCTGTCATGTATAAAGAATTTTCATTCCGTGCTTTAACTGTAACTCCTAAACCAATGATGGGTCCTCATTCCCTTGTAGATCATTGCCGTGCACCCGCATTTCGTGAGATCCAGCTGCAAGCAGTTTGTGACTGGAGGGAAGAAGGTAAACGCTTTGTGTCTGCCATTACATAGTGTCTTGGGGTGGAGGTGGAGGTTCGGTTTGGCTTTTAATTTATCCATAATATTTTTAATGTTTGACTATTCAGAGAAATTTTGAGAAAGACCAATGTGGTGACCGTCATCTGACCAATTGTGAGACTGTCATCTTTTGGGGAAATTGGGGCCTCAGCGCTTGTCACCTCATCTCTTCCTTTGGAGTAGAAAAACAGAGAAAAACAGAGAAAAACAGAGCTGTCACTGCAACTAACATCTAGCGCTTTGAAATGTCCCTTCCACAAACAAAAAAATAGCATTTAAAAGTAACAAAAGAACAATTAAACTCACATTTTTAGCTCTCTCATTGTAGAAGTCTCTTGCAGGCCTTGATAAAGTTTTGGAACAATTATGGCTTTTTTTACTGACCTATTTCTGGCGTGTTTTCATTATCTTAGTGCTACTTAAAAATTAAGAGAGGAAAGTAATTCTTTTGTACACTTACATGTTTATGTATTGATATAGTAAATTATAAAATTAAAGAATCTTTCTGCTTATAGGATAAGTCAAGTTAATTTTTTTCTATTTTTATTAACCAATGATATTTTTAAACCATTTTTATAACAAAAATACTGTTAGTGTACTGGAGTGTTGAATATTACTTCATATCCAGTTTGGAACTCAGTGAAAATGAGGTGGTCTGTGGTTATTTCTGTAGCAGTGTATGCCTTTGGAATGGCTACTCCGAGGTTCAGCTACCAAATGGTTTTTAAATGTTTTATGGTAGTTATCTGTTGCTTTCCTTTGGTTTGCTGCCTCATAGACTGATGGGGCAGGAAAGCATACTGGTCATTACCTTGTATTTCTCAAACACTGGTTTTAGCTCATTGGAATGGGAGCTCATTGCAGGTGCTGTAGATCCCGATTCTGTTCCACAGCATGAAGACCACATTCCCCCAGCTCTGATTTCTGGTTGGGAGCCAGGCAGCATCTTCCTTCCTACAGCCCAGCTTATGGTTGTCCTTAAGCTGTAGCCTCATCGGCCTCACATAAAAATGTCTGTGGGATCAGTCAGTAGGAATTACAGATTTAATCTAACATTCTCTAGCTTAGATCTGCAGCTGGCTCACTCCTGGGGGAAAAAAAAAACAAAATAAAACCAACTATCTCACTTGTTTTTGTTGACCTCAGGAAGGAGTAGCTTTAAAATTCCTCTTACTAAAGTATTTATTAAATGCTTTTCTAGTTAAGAAATTTTAGGTGAGATACAGCATAAATTCACTCTGCTATAATTTAAATCCCTGCATTTTTACTTAAGACTGAGTGGAGATGAAGAATGCTGAGTGGTTTTTTTATGTTTGTGTTTTTAAGTGGCTTAAAAAAAAATAAACTTTACTATCTCAGTTCAGAAATTACATAGTGGTTTACTTCTGTAGCACTGCCTCAGAGTTTCTCCCTAGGCTCCAGCCTACATTTTGGCTGGGCCTGTGGTCATCTGAAGGCTTGACTGGAACTGGAGAATCTGCCTTCTTTTTTTTTTTTTTTATTTTATATTAGAGAACACAAGACGGGGAGCAGCAGAGGGAGAGGGAGAAGCAGACTCCTCGCTAGGCAGGGAGCCCGACAATCCTGACCTGAGCCAAAGGCAGATGCTTAACCGACTGAGCCACCCAGGCACCCTCAGATGCCTTCTTAATAATAATCCCTCATATACTTAAAATTGATAAATCACTCTGGTTTAAGTATTTTCCTAGTGTAGGATGCCGGTTCTGTGCTCCAGTTTCCAATTTTAGGAGTTAGAAATTTACGGTGTCCCCTCTTTCTTGAAGGTATTATGTGAGGAGCATGGAAATAATATGACTGGTGATGTCCAAGTGGTAGGACTCAGACTTTGAAGGTGGAATTTTTCCGTGTTTATTTGCATTCTTAGTGACCTGGTTATTCTTGAAGTTTAGTAATAGCTGTTGTACTGTGGGGCTACCTGGAGCCTCATCAAGTTTGCCATAGTAGTATTACTACATGGATGTTTTGTCCACCTGCAGGATGCCTAGGTGAACTGTGTCAATTATGTATTCTTCATCCTTCGACTTAGCATTTGGTATCATTTATAGACATCTGTAGGAAGGATAGTGTGGATGTGGCTGTTTGGGCCAGAGCTCATTGAGTAGATTCATGAGCATTGTGTAGACAACCAAGTAGTCCAAGTGTGGTTGAGCGAATGTGGGAAGCATTGGGATTTATATAAAGATGAACATTGTGATAGGTGGTATAATAAGTAGAAGTACCAAATGCTGAACGGACGAGAACTTCAGGGCTTTGGTTCATCTCTTTGGTTATCATTGACTACTTAACAGTTTGTTCTGTGTTCATTGTTTTAGGAGAGAACATGGTGATTTCTCCTTTTTTTCCTATTCAGTTCTTCAGAAATGCATCTGTAGACATTTCTTCTCAAGCACAAAAAGATATTTAATTATGTGTATATAAGATGAAAGTAAAATGAAAACAATTCAGGTCATCTGGTGAAAGACTCTTAAAAAGTGATATTAAGTTAGAATTTCTGGATCAAAATAATTTCAGAAAACACACTAAAGGTCTAATGTATTATATAAAGGGCTCAGTATATTGGGATTGATAAAAGTGTATATGTGTGATATTTTGATGTGAAGAATCATGATTACATGTCATTGTAAATGATATAAAATCATTTTTTAAGATTTTTTCAATTTTTAAAGATTTTTAATAGCTTTATTGATACATAATTTGCATATCATAAAGTTACCAGTTTAAAGTGTACAATTCAATTGTCAGTTGTTTCCAAAGTGGCTGCACTATTTTACATTCTCATTAGCAATATATGGAGGTTTCAGTTTCTCCATATTCTCACCAACACTCATTTTTTTAAAGATTTTATTTGTTGGGGGGGGAGAGAGAGAGCAAGCAGAAGAGGGGAGGGGCAGAGGGAGAAGCAGACTCCCCCAGCTGCACAGGGAGCCTGATGGGGGCTCAGTCCCAGGACCCTGGGTTCATGACCATGACCTTCGTAGATGCTCAACCAACTGAGCTACCCAGTCACCCCACCAACATTTTTATCTGTCTTTTTGATTATGCCATGTGGGTGTGAGGTAGTATCTCATTGTTTTGATTTCCGTTTTCCTAATGATTAATGATGTTGAACATCTTTTCATGTGATTCTTGGCCATTTGTATATCTTCTTTGGAGAAATGTCTCTTTGGATTCTTTGCTCATTTTTTGATTGGGCTATTTGCCTTTTTATTACACACTTATGAAAAATTGTTTAGATATTGTGTATACATGTCTCTTGTCAGTATATGATTTGCAAATATTTTCTCCCGGTCTGTGACCTGTCTCCTCAATTTACTGACGGTATCCTGTGAGGTATCAAAATATTAGATTTTAATAAAGTCACATTAACCTCCCCCCCTTTTTTTGACACTTTGCTTTTGGTGTCTTATCTAAGAAATCAGTGCTTGATTCAAGGTCATGAAGATTTGTGCCTGTGTTTTTTGTAAGAGTTATGTAGTTCTAACTTAATTTTAGGTCTAGAATTTTTTTTAGTTAATTTTGTGTATGGTATGAGGAAGAAGTCCAAGCTCATTCTTTTACAAATGGATATCCAGTTGCCCCAGCCTCCTTGAAAAAATGATTCTTTGGCCGTTGTCTTGGCCTCTTTGTCAGGTATCAGTTAATCGTAAATGTTAGCATTTATTTCTGGACTTCCAGTTTTCTAGATCTGTGTATACTTATGCTTGCGCCAATACCCTTTTTAGGTTTTAGAGTCACTAGTTTTGCTGTAATTATTTATGGGATGAAAAACAAATTAGCTACTCCTAAAACATTTTGATTTTGAGTTCTTTCTCTTTAAAAAGCCATCATAATTTCTCTTACCTACGTTAGAGACTTAAGAAACATTGCTATGTAATCTATGTGTCAATGCTATGTAATGCTATGTGTCTTCCATTCAGGGACTTGTAACATGCAAACTATCAACTGATTTCTCTGGATCCATTAAGTGTCTTATATAAATATGTATATATTAAGCAGTAAAAAAGCAGTGTTTATTCAATAAACTGTAACGACCTCTTTGTATGCAGTTAACTAGCTGGAAATTTCCAAAATGTGCACCAGTTTGGTGTGGTTTGCAAAAATCCCTGGAGCGATTTCTTCCTTCTGTGTTTGTATAGTGTACACTTTTTTTTTTTAAGATTTTATTTATTTATTTGACAGAGAGATCACAAGTAGGCAGAGAGGCAGGCAGAGAGAGAGGGGGGGGAGAAGCAGGCTTCCCGCTGAGCAGAGAGCCCGATGTGGGACTTGATCCCAGGACCCTGAGATCATGACACGAGCCAGAGGCAGAGGCTTAACCCCTGAGCCACCCAGGTGCTCCTGGTGTACACTTTTTTTTTTTTTTTTGTCAGAGAGAGAGAGAGAGAGCACAGGCAGACAGAGTGGCAGGCAGAGGCAGAGGGAGAAGCAGGCTCCCTGCCGAGCAAGGAGCCCGATGTGGGACTCAATCCCAGGACGCTGGGATCATGACCTGAGCCGAAGGTAGCCGCTTAACCAACTGAGCCACCCAGGCGTCCCCCTGGTGTACACTTTTAAAGATCACTTATGCTGCATGGTTTTGGCATTAGTGTATTTTGTTTGTTGTAAAGTACACTTATTTAGTTGAAAATATTTCAGGAAATATTCCTGATTCCATGAAGGAATGTATCTTTGATTTTAAAAACTAAGAAAAAGGCTTTGAGAAGGTGACATTAAAAGGGGGGGCACTACTGTGAAATGATCATTTTCATTTTGAAAGTGTTGGCAAGTTTTTAGGAGGATCTGCCTTTTTTATAACAAAGTTTTGGCATTTTATATCTTTGAAAAATGAGAAAAACAAAATGACATCGGCCCAGTAGCAACTCTGATTTTTCCAACTGCAGTTTTTAACTAGCACCATAAACTAAGCAGAGGAAGTTTGAAGAGTCCAGCATTTAGCAAATGGTGATAATGTTGCAATAATCATATATTGTAGATATATCAAGACCTCTCTGTTTAGAGCAGATGGCAGATCCTATAGGGAGAAGAGAAAGTAAAAACAAATATCTTGTCTCTGAGAGGTTATGACCTTCCGCCTTTGAAAGAGAAATTATTCTAGCCAGATGAAGGTGCAATATGGAGTAAAGGCATTTTTAACCCTTAAGAGCACTGATCTTCCCTAGACTGATGCTAAATGAGTCTTTGAATTATATGTCAACTTCTGTAAACAATGGTGAAAGGAGCACAGAGACTAGAGAAGCGAAATGAGGAAAATGGAAGTCCTACAGGGGGATATTTATAAGAAAAAATAAAAGAGATGTCTAATTTAATATTTTAGTTGTTCTGACTTTATTAAAAATGTGATTTCTGTGAAAACATTTTTTCAAGTAATTACAACATACAGTTCAGAATAGCCCTACAAAACAGCAACATAGCAGAAAAAACTCAAGACTGCAGTTTGACACATTTGTTGTTATTTCCTATTTAAGGTTCTGGCTTTTTAGGTCTTTAGAGATAGCTCCTTATCCATCAGGGACTAGACAGAGGAGGCTGTAGTTCTGTTTGGCATAAACTTTTATTTTGGGTTTTCAAGGTAACTTCTCAGTAGTTGAATGCCATAGCTGGATTTATGGACTCCCCTGCTTGACACATGAGCATAAAAAGCTTATTCCAAATTCTGTTTTGTTTCCATGTTGGAGGGGAAAAAAAGAAAGAAAAAGCACATCTCTTAAAAGTGCTATTGGAGAGAGCTTTCAAACATGTGACCCTATGGATTTTTTTTTTTTTAAGTGTAACCTCTTGTGTGGCAAAAATTCTAATACATGAACATAACAGTGAGGTTTCTATTTTTAGAAATAAGTCTGCCAAGCAGTTCTTACTTGGACTTTTTTTTAATTGCTCAGTTTTCTCTGTCAGCAGATAAACTTCCGCTTCCTACAACCTTTACCTTTGAACTCTGAAATACACTTCATAATAGTTGGTTCTACCACTCTGACAAATTATTAAATTGTCACAATGCTGTTTGCAGCCAAGTTCATTTTTAGAAACGAGATAGTCAGCTATTTGGCGTTGTGGTGGGATAGAATGAGGGGACCTGGCCGCAGGGACAGGTTGCTTTGTAAGCTAGAAAATGTCAGTCAGAGAACAAGGAAAGGGTCTGTGTGCATGAAATGAGGAGAAACACTTTGCTGAAGGCTCATGGCAGATTTTTCCCAAAGGACAGAGGTGGTAGCATTAGCTAGCTTCTGTAAGTTTCCAACAGTGATCTGCAAATTCAGAGTACATTGTCCCCCCCCTCCCCCCTTTCCAGATTGCCTTCTGCATCCTTTCTGGAAGGGGATTCAAGAGTGCCTTTTTGTATTAATATGGATCTTTCTAGAATCCCGACAGCCCAGTGCTTCCTTCCGTGTTTGCTATCTTCTGCTGACGTTGGAGCTAGGATTTTTGGGGCCAAAAGGGATTTGACTATCAGTTATCCTGCTTGGTTTGTTGTCCAGTGAATCTCAGGGGGTGATGTTTCTGCAAATGGTCACGTGGCAGCTTTATACATGCAAACATTTGTCACGCATTACTCAGTAGGTAGCTACCAAATTTACGTCCAAATTTATGGTTGGATGTTGAGCCATTGTACATAAATACCTCATTTCTTCAAGTACTATGTTATAAATTGTGGTACCATTACTAGAAATTCATTTCATGTTCTACACATACCAAAATTGATAAAAAAAAAAAAAACATTAATAAGAAGTACTGCACAAGTATAACCTTCACAAACATTTTTTTAGGTATGTAAAAACCAAATCGTGAAATAGCTGTGTCATAAAAGTATATTTTGGTGGGCTTTTTCTGTACCTACTGAACTTGCTGAAGCTAAAAATAGAAACCCAGTTCTTAAAGTAGAAATCATTTCAGTGTCAATAGGCATTCTTCACTGCTTTCAAAATCAGGTTCACTTCTTTCAAATATTCATTGCTTTTTTGATATCAACATGTAGGATTCCCAGAGTCTTTGAGATGGAGTCATGGAAGCTTTGTTTTCTTCAGTGATCTCTCTTGTTTCATATCCATCAAAAACCTTTAGACAATAGCAGCTTTTTTCTTTCATGAGTTCAGCTCACTTTTCCATACGTAATTTCCATATTGTTTGCAGCTTCCCCCTAATTCTGACGTCAGGTTTAACATCTGTCTTCCTGGAGCAATCAAACCATCCTTTGCTCCTTAGTGAAACTATATTCCTTTGCGAGCTGAGAGTGCTGTGGTTTTTCTTAAGTATTTTGAGTAGTTAATGACTGTAAGAATAATTGCCTGCTTCAGATTGCTCATTGTGTTTTCTTGTGGGGTTTAATACCTTGGCTGTCATGAACACTGAGAGGTGTTGTCTGCCTATATAAAAGATGTGTAAATACTGTCATTAACTTTGGGAGGTTTTTTCTTTTTTTAAGATAAGGCTATTAAAACAAAGGCATCTTAGCTGCAAGTATCGTAGGTTGTCATTACCAATACAGGCTGAATCACAGGCATTTCACAGGAGTGTTTGGCCCAAATCTCTGCTTCTTGAACACAACTTTGTGTCAGGGTCCACGCTAGGAGCTGTGAACACACAGTACCTGGATTTTAGGAAGGGCATACAGCATATTTCCAAAAGTAGATGGGTGGTATGCTGTTGGCGGAAAGCAGTTGATCCATTAGACTATGAATCAGAATGGTGGTTTTGCGGGAAAATGAGATAAAATATTACCAAGCCTTTTGAGGGGGAAGAACGTGTATGTGTATATATATGTATTTATCACTGTGGGGTAATTTTGCCCTCCTTTGCCTTTGCACTTGCTCCCCTATTGTTTGTTTCCTTTCAGTTTTCAGGAAGTAAGAGGAATGCTATAGTTGGGTATCTGAATAAATCTTGTCTAGGAGGAGGAAAGAATCAAGGCCAAAAATATCATTGGTAAAGAAGCAGCACTCTCTCATTTTAGCCAGGATAGGGAGATATTTGATCATTTATGTGCCTTGGAAAATGTTCATATTTTGTCTGTGTTCAGACATGCTTATGGAGTGGTCTTGTTTTTGTCCTGATCTTTCATGGTCACTAGGCTTTGTCTGATGTTGGTGTTCTGTAAAATTGTTTATGTTCACCCAGAGAGCACCAAGGCCTAGCTGTGAGAGCCTGGCCAACTCCTGGCTGTCCGCTTTTCTGTTTCTCAGTTGCAGCAAATAAAATGCCCGACATTTGCTAGATTGCTTGTGTTGAGGTACTTTACAAAAGTGTTTATGTACTCTGATTTCTTTTTGTTGGTTTTTTTTTTTTGTAGAAATATAATTATGTGTATTGAGATGTTCATGAAAGGCTACCTCTGAAATTATTGGCAATATTAGTAATAGTAACTTTAACAATGTCTGGGCGGATAATGAGTGTTCTTTTTGGCCTTCCATGGCATTTTCAGCCCTCCCCTCTTTTTCTTAAATTTTTTGTTTTTTTTAAGAAAACATGCATTACTGGTGCACCTACAGTTGGCTGAGCCTCTGCATTCAGTTCTGGTCATGATCCCAGGGTCCTGGGATGGAACCCCCACCTTGAGTCTGCTTATGCTTGCACGTGCACACTATCAAATACATGAATAAATCCTTAAAATAAAACTTGCATTACTTTTATAAGAAAAGGCAATAATAAAAGAATATATAAAGTAACCTCAATATTTTGGATCTCTGCTTAACTTAACATTGTAAATCACATGAAATTACGTACACTGTTGAAGTCTAATTCTTAATCCAGACATTTTTACTGGTTATATAATATTCCATCCTATTGATCTATTTAATTTTTCTTAACCATTCTCCTAGTATTGGACCATTAAGTTGTATACAGATTTTGGTTATCGTAAATCATGCTGTAATGAAGCTAGAAATCTTTGGGCATGAACTGGCACTATCCTTTTATTTTTTCCCTAGCTCTGATTCCCAGGATTGGGATTACTGAGTCAGAGGTTCTGATTATTTTTTAGGATTTAGATGCATACCACCACATAAATTGCATTCAAGGAAACATACCAGTTTCCACCAGCTGTGTATGAGGCTACCTGTTTCTCCACATTTTCTTTGCCAGTTTTGATATACAAAGAAAGGTAGTCCATTGTTCTGTTTTGTAACTTCTTTGAATTATTAGCAATTTCAAATATTTTTATTTACCGGCCACTTATATATCTTCCTTTGTGATTTGTCTGACTGTATTCTTTGCTTGGGGCAGCTTTTAATATTACCATAGAAGCCAGGACAATGAAGACTGTCCATTTGATATTTATTGTCAGTTTGAGCACAAATTATTGCTGCTTACTGAATAGCCTGCAGCCTTTTCTCCAATTTTGGCTAAATCTGGAATAATTATTCTTGTTCCCAGGGAGGCATTATATAGGAGTCATAATGAGACTTAGAGTAGACACTGAAGTCTGTAAAAAGAGGGCATGGAGAAGCTCCTACATACATGTGAGTCTGCCCTCAAACCATCAGCTCTCCCACTTGCATGGAGGCTGTCAAGGACAGAACAATGTGCCCTCTGAAGGGCAAGTTCATGAGACTTGGTTTCTTCTGCAGACGGTGCCCTGTTCTTTATTTTTTCCCCTTCTGCTTTACTTTCAATTGAGTGAAGTGCTTGTTCTAACACGTAAACCTGTGTGATCAGGTGACTTTTTCCTTTCCTCAAGACTTGGCAGTTTTTATATTTTTCACAATCCCCACCAGGTGAAGATCTGCTTCCAGTCATCTGTGATTGAGATTATGTGTATTTAAAATTAGAGATCCTTATGCATCGCACAGAGCATTAATTCAAGTTTAATCACCCAGTGGATGACTTTTGTGTTTATGCTGCTGCTAAATGGCTTCAACCTTAACACCAGCCCCAGGAAATGTATCCTTAAACAGCTGCAAATTAAAAAACAGACCCAAAGTGTTTGGCTTGACCACCAGCACTGTGAAGTCTATGGGACCCATAATGGAAGTTTGTTGTTTTTTTTTTTTAAGTGGTAAAATTATTTCAGAATACCTTGTTTACTTTTAAAATCATAGTTGCAGTTGTGCGTTTGCATATGCAGAGATTGCAGATTGCTGGTTTAAGTAGGAGCCTCCCTCACAGGTAGCCACAAGCTAACTGCTAAACCCATATTGATGGGCAGGTGGATACACAGATCTCTATCTAGCTGTCATCACTAGTTTTTAATATAAAGGAAAGTGCTCCTACATGTCACCTCTAGTGTTTAGCTTCTTTTTGTTCTCATTGAACCTGTAGCTTGGAATTCTTGGTCACTGAATTGACTGTCACCTGATGTCGATAGGGTGTTTCTCAAATTTCAAAGCGTTTTCACGGGAGTGGTTAACTTCAAGGGCTTTTGTCCGAAAGCTGCGTTGCATTGGCGTTGTGTTTCTCAGACGTTGCTCGGAAGCAAGTGGTCTGTCAAGCAAGCCCTGGAAATACGTCTGGGTACAGAGACGTATTTAACCTCTTTTAAACACGTTAAATTACCTCTAGGGAAAGGAGATTGAAGGATTATAACTCATCCCGCAAATCACCACTGAATTTAAGCAATGCTGCATTCAGGAAATTCTCTTTCTCTTCCTACATGCTTTATGTTCTTTCTGGATGGTGTTTGGAAAAGCTGTGCGTATTAAACTTTGGTACTGAGCCAAAGCAGGAAGCAAGACAGAGGCACCTGCCATTCCCTCTTTGTGGTCACTCCTGCCTCCATCCGGATCCAGGACTCCTGTCTGTGGTCAGCAGCCCCCAGCACTATCCCAGCTCTTCTCTGTGCTTGCTCATTTTTTCTCACTTGCTTTCTTGACGTCTTGGATTTCATTTCTAATCTTTTCCAACTTTAGATGTTGAAATCCTTCTGTGCCAGGTCCTGCCCGTCATTATGTCCTTCATCTCTTTGGCATGTTCTAATGTGCTGGGTTTTCCTTTTCTTTCTTTATCTCTCAGTTTTATTATCTCGAGCTCCAGCATCTTCTGGGATTTGGTATTTTGTCTTTATGGAGTCTGTTTTCTCCAAGCCCCTCGGTCCTTCTTGCAGTAACGTACCTACCGTCTAGGACTCGCCCATGGGCTTTCCTCCACCCCAGCCATTCTTCCCCACACCGTTGTCTGCCTCAGAGTGAGCAGTGCCGCCGGTGTGTAGGAAGCCTGAAGGACTCAAGTGATTTATATACTTGAAAGATCACAAGATGATTAAAAAGGGGCCAATCATCCTCCCTTTCCTCCATCAGGGAAGAGTGGGCGATGGGTAATGATGGGTGTTATGTTGCCAGAATCGGTGGCTTTATTACAGCCCAAAAGGAATCCCGCCCTGTGTGGGGAAGATTCTAGGATGTGCATCCTTCCCACTCTGTGGTGTAGCGAAGTACTAGATAGATTTATCAGCACAAAACATAGGAGAATAAAGTATATTGCTGAGGATGTGCGGGCTCCTATTGAAATATAAGTACTAAGAGTGCTGACTGCCAGAATGTGGATTTATGGGAAATAAAGCCCTAGAATACTTTCTCCAACAAAAAATAGACCTCTTGGAAACAGTTTTTCCTCTCTATGTACTTAGCTCCCATTGAGCTTAAATTGCTCTCAGTATTGTGATAATGACAATTCAGTATTATGGGATGTGGAAGATGAACCAAATAAATTAACCAGCTGCTTTTAAAGGTAGTTCATTCAATGACTTACCCTCTAAAATGCTTTGTAGAACATTCGTGCTCAGTAGGTCTCTAGGCAGTTTTATGACTAGAAGAAAGAAATGGATTTTATTAAATGTCAGTGAAATACAGGCAGGTAGTCCTGCTGTAGTTAAATTAGTGTAGACTGTTTATAAGAAGAGCAGCTTATCATTTCTTAAATCACTGAAGCAGAACTTTCCTTGGCATTCCTGCCAGACAGTGTATTTCTGCTTGAATTTCCCATAGATTAGGATTAAAAAAGCAAATGGAATGTGGATTGTCTGGTCCTTTTCCCTCCTGGGTGAAACCATGGGTCCCACAGAATGCTGCAAATCAAGTCCTGAGGTGCTACCCAGTTGTATTCGAAGAGTTTCAAAGGACAGTAATGGCAACGCTTCCATAATTACTAGCTGACATTTCAGGTTTTCTGCTATGTATGGATTGGGAAGTAGCACTCCTAAGTAAGGAAGAAAGTAGAGTAGAGAGGGAAGGCAGAAATAAGTGCCTTAAGGACCAGGGGAGGTACCAGAGAGGAGAGAAGCAGGCGAAGGAGGCGAGGGCAGTGATGGGGGGCGTGTCAGCAGCGCACAAGCCCAGTTCAGACCATCACTGTTTGGGCCAAGTGGGAGGCCAGGTGGCATCCCCGAAATGAAGGAACTGCGGTCAGCTAAACTGAATAGAGGAAGACTAATCTTAAAAACGCTTCCCAGATCTGTGATCTGTTATGCACAGATTATCTCCTCTGCCGCTGAGCAAAGGGAACTGGACTGACATTTCGGGCATAGGACAGGGAGCCAATATAAATGAGCCCTTTCTCAAGGGCTGTTGGTACATCGAAGAGGTAGTAACTGTGGACCAGTCAATCCATAGGGTTCCTTCCCTTAGGTTTTTGAGATCAGGGCAGTTGCCAGTATGTCCAAAATAGCTTGAGGGACATCACTAACTGAAGATGGGCTGAGTAACTGGCGGGCTTGGGTGTGTGATGTAGTTCCTCCTGCAGCAAGCACACTGTGTGCATAGACAAGGGAAGAAAGGAGGAGACTGGTAGGGCCGGGGTAGCCTACTCAGTGTCTCCTATTCATCGTGCTCTGTGTGTCTAGCAAAGTCAATGTGGTTTCTTTCCCCCGTGCATTTGCAGCCTGTTGGGGTATGAAAAGTAAATACATGAGTGCCGTTGAGCAAGATACAGTGTGGTATTCGTTATCTCGTGATAGAACCAGCATGACCCTAAAATGTATACAGAACTGAAAAATTAGGAGGACTTACAAAAGAATTCTCTTCCCTAATATATTTAAGGCCATTTGTTTACACATCATTTCTTCTTTTTCATCCACAAAATATGAAGGGAAAATGATTGAATCTGCTGCTATTTGAGAAACATCAGAAAATAACACAAGTCATGTCTAAAGCTGTAATGTAAATTAGTTAAAATTTGTTTTCCTTTCCAGAAGACAGTGTATCAGCCTCCCCGCATCCTTTTTTTTTTGAGCACTCCTTAGTGCCACAGGATGATGTGTGCCATCTGTACTATAAAAATATTAAGGAAGAAGCTTCCTTGATCCCATTTCAGAGCAGGGTACACAGGGTGTTTTGTAATAGAACTCTGGAAGGTCAGACTCAACCCCGAGACCAGCTGAATTCAGAATTCTCTCCTTCCTTTTCTTCCTGCCCTCTGCTGGAAGTTTTCCTGGGAGCTGGAGCAGGAGACAAAGGAGGCCGGGTCCAGCCACCGTCAGCAGCAAGGCTCAGCGGGACTGAGTTTGGGTATTGGTTGGAATTGCAACAAGACTTCACTAACATTTTTCTAAAGTTAACGTTTTATTTAAAAAGTAGGTACAGTTTATGTGAATTAATTCTAACACATATTTAGTATAAGACTGAAACATTCCTTCTTTCTCTAGGTTTCATTGAATTGTTGATACTGTTTTCTTTCAGCTGTTCTCTAAGTTATATTGATTATCAAAATTGGAGAATGGATTTTCATCTCTCTATGTGTGAACATAAAAATAATTCACATGTTCCAAGCAGAATAATCATGAAGTAGAAATAATATATAAATCTATCACCTGTTTCTAGAATTATAATTACTTTATAAGGTATCCTTCAGATTTTTCTATATGGATACACATATTTTATTTAAAGGTCATCATATTTAATCCTATTTTGCAATCTGCTTTTTTATTTAATGGCCCTGAACGCATTTTTACATTAAATAAACGTATGTGTATAAAATCACTTATAAATGGACGCATCCTCTTCTTGGGTGACCTAGCTCTGCCACGCTTTAGTCGATCATTTCCCAGTCGTTATTCCATTTTTAGCTGTTACAATAACTTTACATACTTCTTTACTCACTTGTCTGATAACTTCTGAGCATAAATATCTAGGCACAGACTTCTGGGGTCATTTTTAAAGCTTTGACTCCCCAGTGCTAAAGGATTCTCCAGAAAGGCTGTGAGTTGAGGGCACCTGCTTCCCTGCGTAGGACCATTGCTGTACTGTTTTGAGTATCAATTTTACAAAACACCCAGCCTTCCAGCCACAAATTGCTTCATTTAAAAAAAAATTTCCTATTATTCTCACATATCTTCAAATGAATTGATAACGTTCTGGAAGTCCTATAAATAATTCCTTTGGCATTTTCTTTATGCTCCCATTAAAATCACAGATTAACTACTAAAACTTGGGCTCTTCAGTGAGAATTTTGAGTCTTATTATCCAGGAACATAATGTACATTTATGTAGCTCTCCTTTTATATCTTTCAATAAGGAATTTTTGTTTTTGTCATGTAGCTAGTACACCCACAACTGTTTCTGCTCATTACTGACTTTTAGAGCTACAGACTTACCCTGTTTACAACTTTGACTGCATCCCCTAAAGTTTAGATGTGCAGTATTTGTGTTCTCATTTTCAAAGTGCTCTGGTCACAGTTTGATTTTCTCTCTTACCTGAGAGTATAGAGTTTTTTTGTTTGTTTTGTTTTGTCTTGTAGTTTCAGCTCTGCTCTGTGTTTCTTATCCTTTGGTGTTCATTTGCTTAATTTTGTTGTCACCTGAGAAGAATAATTATTTTTTAAAGTTCTTGTCTGTTTGATGGAAGGCCTCATTCATGTGGAATCAGGATTGGGAGATTTCCCTTATTCCCTAGATAAGTCCTGTTGTTTTCAAATACTGGATTCTCCCATATGGCTGGTGTTTTTTCTTGTTCCTGTTTACTGGGAGAAGCCTATATTCAGTATTCACAGTTGTAGTTGCTATGAATATGTCATAGATTTTGTGAGGATTTGTCCAAATCTTCTATTCTGGACATGGTAGGAGAAGGAAGTTCTCTGTGTTTTCCTTCCTGCCTGAGTTGGAACACAATTGCCTGTTGGGGAAGTGGCTTCCAAAGGGTGTAAGAATTGGTGCAGCAGGGAAGTGATGCACGTGTTAAAAGCCTGCTTGCTGCACCCACCGAGGCAGTTTGAAGTTGGTGCAGCTGTTATAGGGCACAGCCTGCCACTGATGGGCGCCCACCCCAGTGCCCCCAGACCTGTTTTCTCCTCCCAAGCCGTGTGGCCCAGTGGCCGAGTGGCTACTCAGGTTACACTACCAGGGCTGACCACCCCCTCTGTCCCTGAGTGCGATTTTCCCGTGCAGCCCCTTACCTCCGCCGCCATGATGCTGAGCGTGAGGTGTTTGGGCTTGCTGGCATCTGCCCTACCACCCACTTCCCGGATGGGCTCTTTCTTGTAATGAGCTCAATAGTGGCCTTCACTGAGGTCTTGTTTCTGTCATAGTTTATCGATATCTTCATTTAGAATTGGGGGCCTATTTAATTTCCCTAGCCCAAGTGTGGATTGTTGCCCTTTCACACAGCACTGGTCACCTCTACATGGGATCGGAGGGAGAGGAGTCTGATGCCAGGTGACACCACACTTTCCTCCTCACTACCCAGTCAGCCATTCCTCCTAGCAGGTGGTTACAGGGTGCTTCTGGGGCCCAGCCCACTTCTGAAAATCCCCTCCCTCTGATCCAAGCCACAGGTGGAAGATAGACATTGTGATCTTATCAATTCCTCATGTTTAATATTGTTTTTAGTTACCCATCTTTAGTGGAATGCGTAGCAGGAAGGATAATCTCGGGCTTTCTCCTTCTTCCCCAGATTCCAAACTTCCCCTGTCACAAAATAGTGAACCTATTCAGCGACCTCCTTGGCTCTGTTTTTTGCATCATGGTGGAGAGAGAGGAAAAATCACAGAGGATAGACCTAAGGGTCTTTAACTGGGAGTAGGGAGGCATGGTGGTGGTGATTTCTTACTTAGAACCTGGATTGGGAAGGGACAAGATGGGTGGGAAGATCTCTGAGAGCAAAGAGGATATCCTGTGTCCGTCTGATGGGAAGACAGGATACCATACGGTCAGTAAAAGCCCTCCCTCCAGTCTCCACTATAAACCCGGTGAAGCCACCTTTCTTGTCATGGATAATAGAGAACTTCAGACATTCATGTCATTTTAAAGTGACCATTCTCAGTCTATTTGTGAATGTGGACACTTACTTCATTTTAGGGTTTTGGTGTATGTTGTCTTGGGTTTGCCCCTCTTGACTATAGGAGCCTGGCTACTGAGGATTATCTGCAAGGGTGTAAATAAAGTGTGAATTTATTCTCTTTCTCCTGGTACCCGCTTTTCCCCTTTAGGGGTGGGAAAGGACACAAAATACACTAAGGTAAACTGAAATTTATTCTAAAGATAGGAATTTTTACAATCCTGTGATCAATTCTATCCTTAGCCTTGCTTTTAAAAGATAACCATATATTTCAGGATTACATGTCTGAAGTTATATATTGTAAGTTGTATATTATATAAATTATATATGTTATGTTATATAAATGTCTTAAGGGATTTAAATTGGGTACATCAAGAAAAAATACTGTATCCTTAATAATGCATGAATTACTAGAACTACATCTTCACCAGTCTTAGAGATTTTAACCAGTTATATTTGGTAATAAAATTTATCTGGCAGATTTCTTTTTTTTTAAAGATTTTATTTTTAATCCGTCTCTACACCCAGTGTGAGACCTGCACTTAAAACCCTGAGATGAGGAGTCGCATGCAGGCACCACCCTCCCCAGCAGATTTTTTTTTTTTAAATAGATTATTCCTTTTAAAATAAAGACCCTGGCTAACTATGAACTTTTGAAAGAAGTTTAATCCTAAAGCAAGTTTATCTTATTTCATGACATGAATTACTGTTCAAACATCATTGTAAAATTATTTTTCTCAGGTTAAATGGAAAACAGGCTTCTTCTGACTATTACAGTTTAAGCTGTGACTAGTATTTTATTTTCAAGGAAAAAAATTACAAAGTTTTGATTTCCGCAGTTACAAAATAAATTAATTTCTGGGCAATCATTTAAAGAACTTTCTGTGACACAAATCTTGACTGACGAATTTTTCTCCATGAATTTTGGTATTTTGGTGCCACCTTGTGGCTTAACTTTGTAGTGACTTCAACATTCTGAGGACCAGCAAAAAAACAAAGGTAAGAAACCTAATATATGCTTCTCAGTTTCTAAACATCCTTTGTATTTGTCCCTAGTTGCTGCTGTTTGAACGATCTTGGATGAGCAGATGGAAGTCTTCTGTTCTGCACGAAGGAGAAGGGAACATAAGGAGCGTGAAGTGGAGAGGCCACCTGATTGCTTGGGCCAATAACATGGTAAAAGCACGTCTTCATCTTCCTGATCCGTCTTCAGAGCCAGAAAAGTGGCCACATTGGGAGAGCTGTGACAAAAGGAAAGATGCCACTGGCTGCAGGGGTCTTTTCTAAGACATACAAGTGGCGACTGCTCTCATACCTGGAAGGTTAAAGAGATTAGATTGCTTTTGGCTTTCATAATAGAGTAATTCCCAACATATTCTGGACTTTATTTTGGAGTAAGAAACCCGAGGCATGGGGAACAGCCAAGAAAATGAAAAGGCATCTTAATCATTGAAGGGTTGCATTGGGAATGTGGTATTGAAAATACCATTTGCCTATTAGCCAAGGGCAAGTATAGTTGCTGTGGAACAAGTACAGAATATTGCTGATTTCATTTTTCTCCCCATATCATCACAGGTGAAAAAGAGGCCTGCCTTTTTAAAAGTAGACTGTAATTTTTGGTGTTGTACTCTATTTAAAGTTTACTCAATATGAGAAAGGCTGAGTAGAAACTTGAAAAATTAGCTTTTGACATCTGGCTTATCCTTTGGAATTTCAAGGTATAATTTAGTAAATTTATTCTATTCAGTTTTAAATGGTAGAATCCTCTCAGAACCCACCTTGCTATTCAGGACTTTTCTTAAACTTCTCCCGGGTCACAGTTAAGGGTAAACAAACCTGTGGCCTCTTGGTTTATTTTTAGTTAGCTGCTTGCTTGATGTTTCCATTTCAGTGCTTTAAAATGTCAGTGCTTTAAAATGTTCTGTACACATAGTGAGTGGTTTGTCAGATTCAAAGCTTTTCTAAAAAAAAAAAAAAGGAGTTTTGTTTTGTTTTTGTTTTTGTTTTTTTTAGTGGAACAATACAATTAGAAATGTTACTTGTCCGTCATTTTGGAAATGCAGTGATGGATATCTGTCCCATTTCCCATTTGTGTTGTGTTTGAACCCCTGATGCCATCTACTAATAAAATCTCTTTTGTCCCCAAAGAAGGGTAGAGGTTTTCTTTTGTTGTGGGTTCTCACAGGGTTTGCGTGGAGTGGAGCATTTTCTTTCGCATGGCTCCCAGCGGTGCTCAATAAATACTGTCAATATTTCCCGGTGCCGGTTATTGGTAGTGTGTGGCGGGGGCTGTTAATAAGTTTTCCTCTCCTTTCCTTCTCCCGAGTAGAGGATACTTAATGCTCTTGTATTTTTCAGGGTGTGAAGATTTTTGACATCACCTCCAAGCAGAGAATCACCAATGTGCCCCGGGATGACATAAGTCTTCGCCCAGATATGTATCCGTGCAGCCTCTGCTGGAAGGACAGCGTGACGCTGATTATTGGCTGGGGGACCTCGGTCAAGGTAGTTTGCTTGTCTTGATAATAAGTCTATGTTGTTAAAACATCTACTGAGGAGGGTCGGAAGGAATATGAGGTCTTGAGTGGCTTCTCGGAAACAAGATATCTTCCCCTGAATATTCACCTGTGTGATATTTATGCTCAAATCCTTTCATATGCAGAAATTTGGAGATACAGTCTTTCTTTTCCTTTTGTGTGCAAAATACACTGTGAGCTCTTCTTGCTGCCACCTGTGATCTTTAAAACTCCCGCCGCCTGGTCGACCTTAGCTATTTATGGAACAGTGTGGTTGTTTTCCTTGGTTTGTCAGATTTCCCAATTCTTTATTGTTCTCTCCATTCCCCCTTAGTTTCTTCTTTAGAGTTGATGATCGTGGGAAAAGAATGTTAAAACTGAATCATCCCACTTGCTTGGTCGTAGTTGGATGGAGCAGAGGCCCAGACTTCTTATTGATAAGATTAGGGTCTGTTTTGTGGCATGTGGCCATCTGCTCCTTATGTGCCTGGGTGAATGAAATTCAGCCATTCTACAAAAGAGGGCCCAAAGCTCACTCACATTTATTTTTCGTGTACCAGGTGTTTGTCTTATATCAGGTATTTCAGAACCCAAAGTTGTTGACTTCCCTTTAAAAATATATAGCTTAATCTAAACAAAATAAACCAAAAAATTGCTAAGAATAGTACAAGACCGTATCCCAGCGACAGTCTGGTGGCACAGCCAGGCTTTAGAGACAGATAGGTCTGACACGTACCTCCTGTATGAGCCTAAGCCTGACTCTCCTCATCCACAAATGGGAGTATGGATTGTTCTCTGAGCTCTGGGGAGGATTGAGTGAGGTAATGCCTACAAAGAACTTAGCATAATCTGACATGTTGTAAGTGCTTCATAAACCTCAGTTGTCATTATTTTGCCGCAAAATTCTAGAAAAGTCTTGAAAGAGACATGGTTATTTAAAATGCACTCTTCTCTGGAAAAGGAATGCTCAAAAATTATTAATGCAGTGCTGCTTACTAACCAAAACAAGCATTGTTAACTTGAGGTAAGGTCCTCCTGGCCCTTCAGTTGCTATGATTCTAGTTCTCTTTTCTTTAATTGTTTTCATGTATCAAGTGAACATAACCTGATTCATATTTAGGATAGCAGAAGGGAAGGCGTGCCCAATAGTCTAGGGTAAAAAAAAAAAAAGCAATTCTCTAGTCTCCTTATCCCACTTGTGTGGTTACTCATCCAATAAATGGTTCTTGATACTTTTTTAAATCTCCTTAAATGGACCAAGTGGCTTTTTGTTGTTGTTTAAAGTTGTGATTTTCTTTTCTTTTGGTGAAAGACAAGGAAAACTAAGCTTTAGGGACACAGAAGTTTATTGAATGCTACCGGAAATGCCTTCTTTCTTAAGCTGAATAGTGGCCCCCAAAGATAGCACATCCCAATCCCATGGCCCATAAATGTTTCTTTATATGGCACAAAATACAAATAAAATTAATGAAGGATCTTGAGATGGGAAGATGGTCCTGCATTATCTGTGTGGGCCTAAATGCACTCCTGAGTATTCTTAAAGGAGTGCTGCCACAGGAAAAGGGAAGGCAGCGTGAGCAGAGAGGCCAAGACTGGAGCACCACGCACAGCCAAGGGAATGCTGGCAGCCACCAGAAGCCGCATGCTTGCAGACAGATTCTCTAGAGCCTCTGTGGGGAGTACAGCCCTGCCAACACCTTGATTTGGGCCCCGTGAAACTGGTTTTAGACTTCTAGCCTTCAGAAGTTGGATAAATTTCCGTTATTTTAAACCGCCAAGTTTGTGGTAATCTGTTAGAGCAGCTGTGGGAAACCAATATGCTTTCTCTGTGCCTTTATTATGATCCAACTCATGTGTGAAAATTTTTTCATGTCAAATGTTTCTTTGTATTTATTGGGGATTCCTCTTCTTCAGACTCAATTAGTAGTTCGTTGGGTACTTCTTCTCAGTTGAGAATCCCCGTGTTCTGCTGAGGGAAGAGAAGATAGGACATAATCTTTCCTCTCAGAGAGCAGCCTTATTGGAGAGACAGCCACAGGGTGTAGCAAAGTGTGCAGTTAGAGCCGATCATTCATTCATTCATTAGGCCAGCAACCACTTACCGAGTTCCCGCAATATTCTAGTGGGGAAAGACGGACAAGCAAGTGAATATGCCATGTCGATGGAGGTAAATAGCAAGGGGAGTAGTTAAAGAGGGAAATGGGGAAAGGGCCAGGGGCGGGTGCCATGTAATAAAGAGTGATCAAGGGAAGACATCTGTCATAAGGTACGTGTGCTTTGGCAGAGATCTGGAGGGAGATCTGTGCCAGAGGGATGTTGGCAAGGGTAGCGGCCAGGGCAAAATCCTTGAGGCAGCAGTGTGATTGGCGTGTGTTTGTGGAGTATAAAGCCGTTATCACCAGAGCGGATGGAGCAGGTGTGGAGGAGAGAGCTAGAAGTCCTGAGGGAAGAGGAGGGAGGGAGGGGGTGCGTTGTGTAGGGGCAGATGATGTAGGGGCTCACTGGCCTTGGTGCCAATTCTGGCTTCTTTTTTTTTTTTTTAAGATTTTATTTATTTATTTGAGAGAGAGACGGTGAGAGAGAGCATGAGAGGGGTGAAGGTCAGAGGGAGAAGCAGACTCCCCAACGAGCTGGGAGCCCAATGCAGGACTCTATCCTGGGACTCCGGGATCATGACCCAAGCCGAAAGCAGTCACCTAACCAACTGAGCCACCCAGGCGCTCCCCAATTTTGGCTTTTAATTTGAGTGAGGTGGGAAGCCAGCAGAGGGGTTTTGAGCAGCAGACTTAAAGAATCAAACTTGGATTTTGCATAGAGCCAAACAATGAAGGGTCTGTAAAGATTGGAGATAGGGTAGGAGGCTACTGCAGGAACCTCCCTAAAAATCCTGGCATGTTGGTCAGCCTTGTGGAGCTGGTAGGGAATGACTGGATTCTGGGTGTGTTTTGAGGGTAGACCCTGTCATATTTATTGATGGTTCAATGTGGGATGTAAGAAGAAGACAGAAGACAATGGTGACTCTTTTAACCTGAGAAACTGGGAACCGAAGCTGCTTTTTCCTGACGTGGGCAAGACTGCTGATGGAACACATTAAGAGGGCAAGTCAGGAGATGTTTTTGTGTGGGTCCACTTGAGATGCCCGTTAGGTCAGTGGACAAGTGGGGGAGACGGCTGGATGAAGCATATTAGCGTTCATGGGTGAGAACCTGCCTGTCAGTCTAAAGGCTCTTGAGATCATTGATCTGCTCTTAGGCAGGACATGAGCTTAGGGCAGTATTTCACTCTTCCCCCACCTGCAGCTGCTGCTGCCCCTCTGAGGCAGGTGTGGGATAGAGCTCAGACCACAGAACTGGGGAGGGGTAGGGGATGGAGAGGAGAGCCCAGCTGCCAGAACTTCCACGCGTCCCAGTCTTCAGAGAGCTTGTAACGGGGCCAGAGAAACAGTCCGGCCTCAGCCCCAGTTCCCTTCTCCCAAGGAGCCTTCCTCCTCTGCTGGTAGACACCACTGCTTTGTATTTCTGTACTTGCCCTTCACACTTGAGTAAAAGGACTTCTTTGTGTGTCTTCCCCACTGCCCCATACTCTTTCTAAGGAAAGAGCTATGTCTGTTTCTCCCAAAGCTCAGGATTGGTGCCCAGTAGTCGCTCAAAGTGCTGCTTAATGTTGTTCATTTACTTTCTGTTACTCTGCTTCAAACCATTTGAGACGCTACTCTGTGTGCTTTTATCAGCACATTAAGACGATTGTCCCTTGGGCACTGTGGGGCATGGCCAATAGACAGGTAGTTTCCCTAGCAAGTGTGGACAGAAGAATCAAAAGTCTAACAAAAGGAGAAGGAAATTGGGGAAGCGGACAGGACATTGTCTGAGATGGACAGGAGATAAAAAACAATAATGCGAGAAAATTGCCAGTCACTTCTAAGCAAGTGCTCCTACCCACCCCGCCCCCGGCATTGGGTTCGAGTCCTATGTTAGAGCAGGGACCTGTTTTGTAGTCCCCGCACTGCTGGACAGCAGTTTGGGCATGTGTACTGCCCAAACCAAAACAGACCTGATGTGAGGTCACATTCCCATCCATCCTTAGTTCGGCTTCTAGAAATTTATCCTAGGGAAACAAAAGTCCAAACGTCTTCTATCCAAGTCTCTGAATCATGCCTTCAGGTTGGTTGGAGGCAAAAACTGGATGTCTAAAAGGGCATTATAAGAAAATTACAGTACACTCATGCAGTGAAATACTATATAAATTAAAGAATTGTGCTGTGGAAAAATATTTAAATAATACATTAGGTTACTTATGGCAATTGTTGGGTTAATAAAAGTAGCTTCCAAAAAAAAAGTAGCTTCCAAACAAAAACGATTATTAATGTATTTACTTTGTACTGGGACAGTAAGTAATGTTTGTTTTTTCTCTTTGGGTTTTTCTGTATTTTAGAATTTTCTATATTGTAGCTAATTTTAGGGTAGTAGTATTTATTGTGTTGTTTTCTAGTTACCTAAAGAAAAAGGGAAAAACCTGATCCCTGATGAAAGTTGTGTAGAATCAGTATTTAACTTCAGATTGTCTTACCTTGATGGCAGAACTTAACGTAAATTTTTGTTGTCTTATTAAAAAATAGAATATATTCATTTTAGAAAATACAACAAAGAAAACAAATTATCCATAGTCTCATCACACTAAAATAACCATGGTTAATACACATGTGTTGTTTGGTGTGTGTGTGTGTTTGTGTGTGTGTGTGTGAGAGAGATAAATGCACACACACATATATATCCAAACTGTATCCATATAACTTAAAAGAGAGGTTGGCAAACTTTTTCTATAGCAAGTAGTAAATATTTTAGGCTGTGGGCTATTACTGTTTCTGCTGAATATTTTTCTTTTTCTGACTTCCTTCCTTTTCTAGCCTTTCAAAATGTAAAAAACTCTAGTTTACAGGTCATAAAAAGACCCGTCAAGGACAGGCTGTAGTTTGCCTAACCCTGATTTAAAGTATATAATACACTGATTCTAAAACGCTTTTTTTTTTTTTAATTTTAAAACACTTGAGAGAAAAAAAAAAAAAACACTTGAGAGAAGAGCTTGATGCCACTTATGCAAAGTATTTCTTAGCAATAGTGAAATAAATGATGGGTATGTGGTCAGAAACACAAGCCCTAATGTGAATGTTGTCCAGATTAGCCACTGGGCTTTTGGTTATATGCTTCCACCAGAGCTTTATTTGGACTATGATAGGAGTAGTTCGTAAGTAGAGTTGCAGGGAATGGGTCATTGGAAACATGTTAAAACGATATTACAGTTTCCATTCTTTCTTTGTCCTTGAATAAGACTTTATTGAAGGATAATGTTGGAGAATATAAGTAATGGTTGCTATATGTCATTGAAATTAATTTCTATCATTTAAGTCATTGAGTAGATTATGTGCACTCCCTCTCAGTGCTACATGGCTAATTTAACAAAAGTATCATACATTGAATGAAATGTTATGAAGAGTTTTCCATCATCCGAGTAAAATGACCTGTGAATTTATTTTCTAGATCTGCTCAGTGAAGGAGCGGCACGCCAGTGAAATGAGGGACTTGCCAAGTCGCTATGTTGAAATAGGTAAGCCTTCTAGGAGTGAAGAACGTCAAAAGAGAATCCATTTTAGTAAAGGGGAACCCGAAATCATGTTTGTCTTCAGGGGTCATCACTTGGGACCTGAGTGAAGCAGGTCAAGAAAGTTTTGAAACTTTGCTGTAGAGCCCCTCTTTTCTAACTGTATTTCCAATTTTTACATGCTATTTTTGTAGCTGGCTTTGAAGTTAAGGAACCGTGGGCTCGGGTTCTGTTGTTTCCTACCTGGACTTACGACAAATTGCTCCATGCATTCTCATCTAGAAAAGATGAGGAAGAACATCTTTCCCACAGGTTGTGGTTGGGAGTTCAGAGCATTCATGCACGCACAGCTCATTACACGGTGCTGACACCTGGTCCTGTCCACGTGTACCCTCTGAATACAAATTGTCATCATCACTGCTCTGGGCCCAACTGCCGTAATCTTTTCTCTGGATCACTGCAGCAGCCTCCTGACTGGGTTGTCTCCTGCCACTGTGAATCACAGTGATCTGGTCTCCCCACTGCAGTCAGCATACAAACCAGACCATGTCCCCACCCTTCAGCCTGTCCCCGTTGTTTGTGGCACAGAGAGGAGACTCTTGGCGTGAGCGCAGGGGTCAGTGCTGGCCCTCCGCAGCCACGCTGGCCACCTTTCACCCAGCCATGCTCCTTCTTCGGGTCTCTGTAGAAGGCCCTTCTTGCCTCTGTATTTCCCTGACCCTTAGTCATTCCTCAGCTCAAGTATTGCTTGAGAAAGCCCACCGGGAGAGCCCACGGGACCTTGACAACGAGGTCAGACCCTCCCCTGTGTAGCATGGGTGTGATTGTGCAGTTGTTCAGGGCAGGTTGGGCCCTTCCCCCACACTGTAAGCTCCCTGAGAGCTCGCTCTGGGTCTGTTCTTGCTCACTGTATCTCTGGGGAATGGCCCGATGCAGGTTCAAACTAATACCAAGTATTGAAGGGATCCGTGACTCAGGGAAACACCTATTCAGGAGATGGATTCTGAAGATGCGCTACCACTACTTTTTACATCTTGGTCTTATATCTTAGTGTAAAAGTGATTCAGACAGAAAGGATGAGAGGAGAATGACTTTTGCCAATTAAACAGATATAGTATAAGCTGTTCTCCCATAACTGTTCAGAAAAAGCAGTAGGAGACAAAGTTGTGTGACAAAGAAGTTTTTGCCACATAAGTCAGCTGAGAAGTTCATTTACCTATTTGGATGATGGGTGGGGAATATCACTTTGAGGGATTCTTGTAACAAGGCGAAGCGAAATTATTTGCACATGACTATGATTCTAAAACCAGAATGGTGTGTATTACTCCATGGCTCATGTGATCAGAGCATTTCAGTCTGGGATATTTTGTACTTGTATTTTAATAATTTTTTGCCTTAGAAAGGGAAATAAGTGTATAATTAGGATTGCTCAGAGTATGGACAGAACAGGCCTATGGAGGATATAATGGTTTGAGAAGAACTGAGGAACAAGGCTGGAGAAGACTGGAAACTACCAGGTCATGATCATTACTTCAGTGTCTGTCTTCTTTTCTTCCTCCCAGCAAAATCCTCTGAACACCCCACAAAATCCTCTGAACCCTGAATAGTGTCTGATAGAGAAGTATTCCAGTACCTTAAATACAGATGAGTGGGGGGGGGGGGGGGGGGGGATTTAAAACTCTGGGAGTTTTTAAGGATGGAAGACGTACCAGGAAGACACAAAAGTGTCGCAAGTGTCCCTCCTTAGCTGACGCTGATTGCTCACTCACGAGGCGCCAGGCCATTGCCCTGTGTGCCGTATGAGCATTGATTCACTTCACCCTCATGGCAGCCCCCATGACCGTGGGGGTTCAGGGATGTAAATACCCAGTGTCAGATCTTACTACAGTGGCGTTAGAAATGGACAGGATCTGACTGCGGAACCACCACCAGCTTCTGGAGACACAAGGCAGTTGGCCGAATTCCTGTATGATCTTGATGAACTTGCTTCGCTTTCCTGAGTCAGGCTTTCCCCACCTATAAAATGGAGGTGATAGTATCTACCTTTGCAGTCGGTTGTGAGAATGAAACTGAAACAATGCCTTTATCACAGTGCTTGGCATACAGTAGACACTCACTGAATCATGGTAGTGATTATCACTGTGCAGACTTCCAGCCCAGTTCTGTGACTGCTAATAGCTGGCCCAGTGGTGGCCCCAGAGCCCTGGGATCACGTTATTAAAGTATGGTTCATCTGTCCTACAATTTACGTGAAATAGGCCGTGTGTGGGTGCTGGCAATATCTCATTACTGGCGTTTTACTACTATGGCTAGTGGTTAAGTACCATTTTTCCCCCTCTTGAGAGCAAACCTTTAAGAATATAAACCATTTCCACAGCAGGAGGCAAAGTGGTTTAGATAAGAGTCCTTGACGAGGATAGAGGAAAAGAGAAATATTAGGAGGTCTGGATTACAATTTGCTTTAGCCCTGAACAGTGTGAGCCACTGTTCTTTAGTAAATGAGGTGAAAATGGCATTGAGGTTAAAGAACTATTGGTGGCTGTACGTTTCTTAGAAGCCAGATGTTTATAACTCTTACTTAGAAATCAGAATCTCGAGAAAAACACGAGCTTTCGCTCTCCATAGGATATTAGTTGAGTCTTATAAATGAAAAATAATAACAATAATAAGGATTAAGCGTACTGGGCAGTCACCAACCCTGAAGACATTCTCTGTACGTAAGGTTTTTTGGATGGCATTTCTTTTTCCAAACTACATCGTTAAAAGTAGGTTGTGGTTCTAAGCCTGGCATACTTATTTGAACTTGGGTCTCTTGTGTTATTACAGGACTCCCTCCCTCTTTGGCCAAAGACTTTCACCAAAGTCTTCCACAGGCTTCATGGGGCAGTTAGACAGTGTGGAGAAATGAAGCCAGTGTTTGTGGGTCATTTTCTGGGTATCTCCTTCCAGGGACAGAGGACTTACATGCAAGGAATTCATGAACGACTTCCCAGTCTTGATTTCATTTGGAAGCTTATTTCAAAAAAAAACTAATAAAGGAAAAAAACTGTATGGGAGTCTATTTAAAATGGCAGAAGCCAGGAAGAGAGAGAGAGAGGAGGGGGAAGGGACATCTTTTTCTCTTTAATTAAGCAGTGTTCATATCTTCAGTTGATTATATGCTGTGGCTCTTAGAATTTAGCACATTGTTCTATTTTTAGCATCTTGATTGATTAGGAAAACAGTGACCTGGAAATGAGACATCTGTGTGGTGGTGGAAGCGAGCTGTGAGGTAGATGTCTTTCCTGGATCTAAGCGTGTCTCACCATCCACCTGTTGGACTGTGCTGACCCAGTCATGCAGGTTCCAGCAGGAGACAGTTGTCCTGCCCTGATTCACGCGGCTCATCCCCTAGCCTGAGGCTCAGCAGGAATTGGGACATCACTGGCATCCTTCACAGTGTTTTTGCTTAAGGATCTAGCTTTGAATGGTGTCCTGTTATAATTCAGTTTGACTCTATTATCTCTTAGTTCTTCTGTTATGCATTAAATGTTTTCCCTGACATTTTATTATAAAAAAATGAAAATATACAGACAGGTGAAGAATTTTCACAAAAATAGTGAACATTCACATACTCAGCCCTTAGAGCCTATAATGAAGATTTTATTGTACTTGCTTTATGACATGTCTATTCCTCTAGCCACTCCTCCCACTCAGTATGGGAGACTCAAATGTTTGTTGTTGTGTGTTAAATTCATAAATTTTCTCAGTAACAAGTATTGGCAAGAGATCTGAAACACCTGAAGTAACAAATATGTTTTGTTCCTTTTATGAAAACGACCACCAAGCACATACCAAGTAGAATTTCATTTGATCTTCACAATGATCCAGATGAGTAGGGGCTGTCATCCCATTTTATCCATTCTTCTATCTGAAGAACCTGAGGTTCAGAAGGGTCAGGTAACCTGCTCAAGATCATTCCATTCGTAAGCAAAGAAGACAGCATTTGAACTCAGGATAGGCCGAGTTTCAAAGGTGTTGCTCTCAACCCCTGTACTATATGTTCTTCCATGCGTTCCTCTCTCTAAACCCGGCCCTATGTTATAGTGAGAGGAACTGATGAGAAGGATAGAGGCTTACTCTGGGCATTCAGATAAAAACCATAGGGTAGAAATTGTCTAGAATCCAAACACCCATTTTAATATGACAATCATGTCTGCTCACCTGTTCTTCAAATAGCCACATGAAATGTAGTTGTTTTTTCTTTATTTTGGTTCAGCAAAGTATCTCATTTGGAGTATAGACTTTAGTTCCCCTTGTTTTATTCTAGGGCTGATAGCCCTTCCTTGTTCTTCCTCCAAATTGCTAGAGAATATCTAGACTATAGTTGCCTTGGGTGGCTAACAAAATGGTTTCTAAGGAAAGGGAACCAAGTCCAGATTATGATGTGATTCTTTCAGTTGTCTGAAAAAGAAGAAATGCTCTCGTTTGCTATTTTTTAGTACTTGTAATTGATGCATCAAGGTAGTTTTGGGGGTGTTTTTGGTCTCCAAAATTGTTTTTTAAGTTTTATTTTATTCTAGGAAGAACACTTAAGTTGAGATCTGCCCTCTTAAATTTGTAAGTGTACAATACATTATTGTTGACTGTGGGTACACTGTCGTACAGCAGATCGCTAGATCTCATTCATCTTACCTACCTGAGACCTTAGGCCCATCGCTCAACAATTTCCCATTTTCCCCTTCCTTCCACCCTTGGCAACCACCATTCTGCTCTTTGACTCTATGAGTTTGACTTTTCTAAATACGTTAGAAATGGAATCATGCAGTATTTGTCTTTGACTTGTTTCATTTAGTGTAATGTCCTCGGGGTTCATCCATATTTTGACCCGGCAGGTCCTTCACCATTACCTTTTCTGTCATGTGAGCAGTGTGTCGTGAGCTACTCGATAAATCCCTCCTCATCCGTGCTGCTTCCTGAGCACGAAAGTTGAGTGGATGAGCTGATCATATCAGCCTAGCTCTGTCGTTCATCCCAGTAGTGTGCTGAATATCAATTAGAAAAGATGTAATTAAATTGCAGACTAAACTTGCTTTAAATGGTTTTTTCCTATGTGTACTATTGGCTCCTGGCTTGCATGTTTTTGTTATCTTGCCCAATAAGCATTCTCTTCTATTTTATTCCTGTCTGTTAGGTCCTCTCCATAGTTTGCTGATGTAAAACATGGTCATGCATCTGCTTCATAGCACAGCCCTGAAGATGTTGGCATGTTGTGGTTCCCAAATGCATTTTCTTAGATCAGTGGTCAGGCTGAACAGAGGGTCCAAGCTTCCTGAAAATCCTGTGGATAGTATATCCAGTCCATTAAGAAATACTAGCATCTGGTGACTTAAGGGTTGGATTCTCTGGAGAGGAAGGTGCTACCACAAAGGGGCCTGGGTGCTTTCTCGTAAGTGAAAGATATTCATTCCTATTTATATTTGCTTGGGAAACTCTTGTTTGTTTGCTCTCAAGAATTTTTAGAGGCCCAGGTCTATAGCCGATTATTTTATTTAGCTCCAGTCAAGACACAGATTCCTCCAGGTCCCATCTAATGGGCGTTTTGAAACCCACAAAGGGAAAACAAGGACCAAAACAAAAGCAGCTGCGGCAACAGAACCCCCCGGAGAGTGGTCAAGGCCATAGCTTGCAATCCTGCTACCTGCAGCACACTTCTAACCTGCGCAGCTCCGTGCGACCGCTGTCTGAGAAAAGGAAGACTTCAAATTCCTGCTTGTGCTGCCTCCGCTCCGGTGACTTTAGTCAAGTTACCTAACCTCACTGAGCTTCAGTGCCCTGCCATGAAGGAAGTAGAGGGTTGTTACGGTGAAAAGAAATCCTGTGTGTACAGTATTGCACACATTGCCTCCTGAAAGGGGAATATTCCTTAAATAGGAGCTGTTAGTAATATTACTACCATTTTCAGTTACTCTGTGAGAGAGAAAAACTGGTTTCTTTTAATAGCTGTCTTCTTAACAGTCAGAAGACAAAAATACCATTGTCCATAAAGTCAACTGAACAAGAACTGGGGGAAAGGTATAAATAAGCTTTGATTGAATTGTCCTAAAGAAATTAACATATTTCATAACTACATTTTTCAATAAAATATATCTATAAACCTAAATGATACAGGTGCAAGTAATCAAAGATACTGATTTAAGTATCATCACTTATAGGTCTGAATATACTGATAGTGACATAATCTACTTGTGGAGTACTTGGAGAATGGTCTTTATATTCACCTGAAATCTTGATTTTTGTCCTTTACAATTTGGTGTACATTTTAAGTATGTTTTTTAAATGAAAATTTTTTAATTTGCATGAAACGAAATGTTTTCTCTTATGTTATAAACACCATGCCTGCCCTTGAGGGGCTTATAGTCATGATTATTGGTGTTTTCACCCTTATCTCTACCCCTGGAAATAAACTAACCTGCCTTGTACTATGTCTTGCTTTACTTCCATTTTTGCATAGCATGTGTTATTACTATTATTATCATTGTTATTATATTCATTATTATTTGCTTCTGGACTCAGTGCCTTTTAAGTCAGACAGGGTGTTTTCATTCTGATGCTTCTGAAAGAATGTTTTATGCCAAACTGGTGCTCAGTAATTCTTTATTAAGTAGTTGATGACCCTCAAAGATGTAAGACCCGAGGTACAAGAAAGTTGTTAATTTCTTTTGGCAATCATTCTGAAACATATAGTGGATATGCAATGGTAGGCCCAGCGGTACCTGTGTATCGGTGACTGTAACCCAAACCCATTGCCCCAGCTGATAATAAAGTTGGTGTGTCTCACAGAGCGCTTAACATTTTGTGCTTAGAGGATTCTCAGAAGATGGTGGTAGGGGTAGCATAATTTTTCAACCTGCCTGAGTCATCACTTAAATATGGAACAACTAGATCCTATAACCAAGGACTCATCGACAACATGTACAGCACAACTGAGCAACAGAGTAGTCCTAAGAACCCCAGATACAGGTGAGTGGGAGAAGGCACCGACAGCCACAAGATGGGCAACGGTGTCAGTGTCTGTGAGAGAAGGTAGAGGGGAGCAAGGGGGCATCTGGTGAATTTGAGATCAGAAGAACTCCCAGTCAGCAGGTGGGTATTCCCTGGAGAAGACCACCTCTCAGTGGGCACAGGTTAGGTAAGGGGTTCACAGCCCACTGGCCTCTTTGAACCCTTAGCAGTTGAGCACCTAGTCCTGTGTGCTGAGGTTGGAGGAGGATAAAACCTGAAATCAGGATATGGACTGTAGAGACAAAAGAGAAGAGACAGAAGTAGGGCAGGGGCAGTGCCAGGAAGACTCAGAAAACAAGAGGCCAGGTTTTTAACACTAAATGAAAACAGCGTAGGAGGGAACTCTGTAAATTGAAGAGCTTCCCAGTCCCTGTCTCTTTCTAAGAGACCGGGGGACCATGACATCACCCACGGATGAGGACTGGAAAGGTACCAAGGTCAAATCTCATACTGAGGGTTAAGGAAAAGTAAATAAGAAGCAGAAGGATATTGTTGGCAATGAAAGCAAGAAACCAGAAAGAGACACCCACAACAAGCTATAAGACATTTCTTTTAAAGTAATAGCAAGACATGAAAAAACAAAGTTCAGAATTTTAAAAATTCTCAAATGAGATGACAGAACTCAAATATTTATAAATAATAGGACAATTTTAAAAATCACAAAGCAATAAAAAAGGTCTGCAGTGACATGGTAAATACTGAAGACGGGCAAAGACAATTCTGAGTCCCTGGAGAAAAGAATAAAGCAAAGGAAAGGAGCAGATATGAGAAAACAATAATTCAAGAAAAGTTTCCTGAAATTACAAAGAAACAAAACTGAAAGCTATAAATTAAAAGTATACCCTTGTGTATCTAAGCGAGTGACCCACGATGAGCACCATCAAGATATATTTGAAAACAATTACTGGACTTCTAAGACAAACAGTCTGTTGGGCATCTCGATCTGTGCTGCTCGCTACAGAAGCCACTGGCCACATGGAGTCCTTGAAGAGCAGCAGGTGTGGGGTGAGCGCACCATACAGGATTCTAAAGACCTAGTATGAAAATAAATAAATGGCCCCATTAATTTTTTATGTTGTCATGTGTTGAAGACATTTTAAATATGTTGTGCTAAATAAGATATATTTTTAAAATTCTACCTCTTTTGGGGTGCCTAGGTGGCTCAGTGGGTTAAGCCTGTGCCTTAGGCTCAGGTCAGGGTCTAAGGGCCCTGGAATCAAGCCCCACATCAGGCTCTGCTCAGTGGGGAGCCTGCTTCTCCCTCTCTCTCTGCCTGCCTCTCTGCCTCCTTGTGATCTCTCTCTCTCTCTGTCAAATAAATAAATAAAATCTTTAAAAAAAATTTACCTCTTTTTACTCTTTAATATGGCTACTAGGTCATTTAAAATTGCATGTGCAAGTTGTCTCTTTGGCTTGCATTAATATACTGTTGGACAGTGTGGATTTAGGACTCTAACCTCCCTTCTGCATCAGGGTCCTCATTCTTCATCCAGAGGACCTCCCTAAGTAGAAATTTCCTGTGAATAGTCCTTTTGAAACTTTCTGTCAATATGCTTGGGATCTTTCCTTTTGTCTTTTTCCTTGAATTAATTCTTCTTGCATTTCAAGGAATGGCTACTCTCCAGAAAAAGCCAGAGCACAGCAGCGCTTGCATCTGTGGAGGTAGAAAAAGAAAGCTGTGCCTCAGCCCTGACCAGTACCCCCTTGCCACGTCCATCCCTCTCAGAGTGAGCACAGCGTCCCCTGCAGGGCTGGGGAGCCGTCACCGCACTCTGTCGATTGCGTCCTGAGGTATAGCTGCTGGCTTGGGCTTTCTCTGGAAAGGGCATTCTTCGCTCCTTTTTCTTCCCTCTTCAGCTTTCTCCTTCTGGTTTGTTCTAGTGCTCTCCAACCTAGTTTGTCTTTATTGTCTTTGTGATTTATCTTTTCTAGATAACCAGTTTAAAGATGGGTTTCTGTGGTAATACAGCCATAAACTATCTGTATTTAAACTAGTTCTCCTTTAGGGAAAAACAAGTAATCTTCATTAAAATGATTAAAATCACTGGTATATGTAAAAGAAGTTTCTGGGAAAATAATTAACCAGAACATCCACCCGTCCTTTAAAAATCTGAAATAGAAAACCCCATAATTACTTGAAGGTATTTTACAAAATCAGCCCATAAACTTTTACATCATTTATGAATGTTCTTCAGGAGAATAAACATTGCCATTCCACATTTCCTTCTCTTGACACTAATCTTGACACTATTTTTACATGCAACATCTTGTCTTTGTAAATAACATTTCTCCAGTTAGTTTGTAATTTAGCCACTTTGCATTGTCTGCCTAAATGATTACTGATTCTCAGTCTGATTCTAGTCTGTTAAGATCTAGTACTTAACAAAAGCATTTATTACAGTGTCTGGAATTGAGAAGTGAAATAGCTATGTGGTTCTGCATATTTTCCCTTGTTTTCTTTAAGAACACATTAGATTTTCTATCATTCTTAATTAGAGAACAGGAACTTTTCTGTCTTATAAATGGAAGCTTTTGAGGACTGGGAAGTTAAGTATGTGGAGCAGGGAAGATTTGGATAGAATTATTTTTCTAGCTTCTCTGTTCTGTTCCTTACAGTGCATTCATTGAAACCAAGGCTTGATGTATATTTGGTTACCTGTAGGAGAGACACTGATACTCTCCGTCACTGTGAGCCTAGGCATATTTGGCATCCTGAATGGGGAGAGTACCTTGTTCACCCACCACTGGCTACATGAAAGCTTCCTTGTAATTCCCAAGAATCTGTGGCATCTCTGGCTGGTTGATTGATTGACTGATTGAACTGTATATGTAGCATTTCAATGATGAAATATTATTTGGTAAAAGAAAACTCAAGTCTGTTTCTACCAAATGGGGTTTAACCACCTCAAGAGTGATGGCAATCAGAGCCTCTGGTTAATGTGCCCGGATGCTTTCTAGAATGTGAAATTGCCACCTCTTTGATCACTGGGTCCTGCATGGCCCCATACTCTTCAGTAGCATCTGTACATTCCAGCCCTCCCCTGTCCCTTCCCTACCCCCTACTCCTGTGTACAGCTTTTCCTGTGGGAGCTTCTCTAGAACCTTCCATGCCTGGCTACCCTGGATGTGCTCATCTGTACATGTGGTCATGGTGGAGGTGGTTCTCTGCATATGCACTTCATGTGAACATGTAGCACATTACCATTTTACCACAAGTAGTTTTAAATGCCTGAAGAAAAATACTGAGAGCTCACAAAGACTGAAGAAAAGTGTTAGTGGCAGTGTTGGGACCCGAGCACCTGTCTTTGGAGCTCCACTCTTCGGTTCTTAACAGGGCACCATGGCCACCTATGTGATCTAACCAAGGACAAAGCATAAAAAATATTACCTTTTTAATGTTTATGTTACTAACTAGTTAGTAATTTTTTTTTGGTCAACCTCAATTTCATTTTGGTGTGAAAATTAAATTGTGAAAACAGTTGTGTAAGAAGTTGACATTAAAGAGAAGAGACAGCACTAAGGGATCTGCAAGGAAAGTGGAGAAAAGGCAGAAGAAAAATTCAGTAGCCCCTCATTTCATCTGTGTTGGGGATTTTATTTCTACTCTGAGTACATTATTTCATAGATGGGAAAAATTATACCTGCAAAAGTTAAATGTTTTTTTCCAAGTTCGATTTAGTGGAAATTATAACCCAGATTTCCAGACTACATTAAATATTGGAGTTTTTTTTACAGAGGGAGAAGCAGACTCCCTACTGAGCAGGTGGCCTGATTGTGTGGCTAGATCTAGGTCCCTGGGACCATGATCTGAGCCAGAGGCGGAGGCTTACCTGACTGAGCCACCCAGCTGCCACTACATTAAATGTCATTTCTAATACACTATACTGACTTCCCCTAGTTTGGAGAAAAGAGCAGTTTCATCATAGAACTTAACTGAATCTGGGGTGCCTGAGTGGCTCAGTTGGTTAAGCATCCAACTCTTGGTTTCGGCTCTTGTTGTGATCTTAGGGTTGTGAGGTCAAGGCCGCACACTGGCTCCATGCTCAGCATGGAGTCTGCTTGAGATTCTTTCCGCCTCCTTTTCTCCCTCCCCCTCTGCTCTTCCTGCTGTGCCTGCACTTTCTCATAAATAAATAAATTCTTAAAAAAAAAAAAAAAGAAAAACACAAAACCTAACTGAAGCCGAAGCTAATACCACAAACTGTGGAAAAGGTCTGAGTCAG
This sequence comes from Mellivora capensis, assembly GCA_004024625.1. NCBI lineage: Eukaryota > Metazoa > Chordata > Mammalia > Carnivora > Mustelidae > Mellivora > Mellivora capensis. The sequence goes on from PISX010007075.1 coordinate 49,202, forward strand.
GAAAGTCTTAGAAAATGTGGTAGGTCCAAATGAGAGTCTGCTTCAAAATGAATCTGTAAGTACAATGCATACTCCTAGGAGGGTCTCTGTCCCACCACTACTGTATCAGCTAGCTTTGCTGTGTAGCAAACCACCCCCAAACTTAGTTGCTTAAAGTAAAAGTCATTTATTATAAATATTTTACAGTAGCTAATTATTAGACTCACAGTGTTAGCAATATTAATACTCCTACCACTTCTACCACTTCCTGTTGGGTCTGTGAACTCCAGTGTAATTAAATCCATATACTTCTTAAGTGATGCACTGGTTTTACATTTTAAATGCCTTTAAAAAGAAAGAAATTTATTTTCTCTGACCTTTATTCCAATTAGGAAATAGTGGTCTTTCATCACAATATAGTCTGTATTAACACACACACCCCCTTTTTTTTTTAACTTCTGAGTCTTCAAATAAAACCTTTATTACTAAAAAAAAAGGAACAATAGTTTCATAATTACAAGTAGCGTTCCTTGTGACCTTTGGATCACTATAATGCTCTAATTGTGGAAAACTTAAATTCAGGTTGTTGTGTTTTTTTTAAGTATTACTATCGTTAATACTAGTTTTCATCAGGTTTTCTGGGTTTACAAGTGTCTTCATGGGGTTTAACTATGTCATTTTTAAACTAGCTGGTCACAGTGTCACGTGTGATGGTCCATGCTGTTACTGTCGGGTTGTCTTTCGATGGTACTAGAAAATTTTAAGTTTGAGTTTCTGGGTATCCTTTTCTGGCCTTTCATTATTGTCGAAAAAGTATGTTTATCCCCACCCCCTTTATGTTAGATTTCTACGGTAAATCCACCTAGCATTCATAGTCCATGTGTCCATGTTTCCTTGGTGGGCTGCTTTTTGTTCCTATTAACACTGAATCTTTTATCCCTTTTGTTTGCAGTGTCTCAGTTTGAAACTGAATTCTACATCAGTGGACTTGCACCTCTCTGTGATCAGCTTGTTGTTCTTTCCTATGTGAAGGAGGTGTCGGAAAAAACGGTAATTTTTTTTTTATACCCCAGATGCAGAGGGAAGCGTGGGTTCATTTTTTAGCATTGTAGCCAGATCAGGTTGCCCGTGAAAGGGCCGTGTCTTAGTCTGAGCAGAACTTCCTCACCTATAAAAGAAGGTGGGTGGAGATTATGTATTTACCTTTCAGAAGCTTCACTCATTGCCTGCCTTTGTTCCCTTTGCCGAGCCAAGGGAAGTCTTTTTTTTTTTCTTTTTTTCCATCTCTTGATATTTTCGTCGAAATGAATGAAGGATTTCTTTTGCTGAAGGGCAAAGAAACTAAGCTGACACTGTGCATTAGCAGAAATGACAGCAATGAAGTTGATCTGCTGCAACAAGAGGGGCCCCTGTGGTCAGAGGGAATTATGGAAAGGGCACTTCATTTCCTGTGGTCCAGACAGATTTGCTTACTTCCCAGTGGCCAACTGAGTCTCAGTAGCTTGATTTTTGCTTTGAAATGGTTGTGGCGACATCTTCGTCACCAATGCAAATGAGAGTATGAAATGCATGGCCAAGAGAAAGTAGCAGAGAACCCAAATTTTGTTATACGTGACTTTGGAGGAAAGTCTGTATTTGTGATCCAGTGGAGGGCATGCCCAGTGGAGACACTCAGTCTTCCTTTGAAGCCTAGGTGGGCCCCATTCCCAGCTTGTTTTCACTGGTAGAGTTCAGGGGTTCTGCCAGGAAGGGGGATGCTAGGGATGGCTTCAAGGCATAAATAAGGAGAGCTTATTGTAAGGGATTTTCTCTTAGGTGCTGTATATAAAAGAAATTACAAATTGATTGTCTAGCCCTTTACAGTAAGTAGGGCTCTCCTTGTCTGTATCCTTTCCTTTTTTTCCCCCTTTTCAATTGGCTAGGAATAAAATGGGGGGGGACCCTGGGAGCCCCAGTTTTCAAGTGGTACCTGCTCTTGAGCATTTCTGTGAGTGAGCACTTGTAGTGGGAAGTCATCACTATAGTAACCTGAGGCTCTGGGCGCCCATGTTGCTAGGCAATGGGATGCTGGAGACTTAAGTGAATACTCAGAGCGACTAAAATCAATAGGGCTGGCTTCTAGCCCTGTTGCAGGACATCACTTTATTATTTTATTTATTTTTTTGAAGATAAAGAAAAGCAGTGGCTCCCAAGGGACTAAATATAGTGCTTTCTGATGAGGGAGGTGGGGCAGATTGAGAATGTGATTGAAAGACATAGGAAAGCAGCAGTAAAATGAAAAAGGGAAAGCCTCATAAACAACTGAGCCAAAAAAGAAAGGAAGCAACGAAACCTTTGTTGATAAAAGAGAGTATTACAAAGGAGTAAAGACCAAAGAAAGGCCAACCTCTTAAAAAAAAATTAGAAAATGAAATTGGAAAGAAAAGAAAAAGGCATTTTTTCAGAGGGAGAAGTGTGAGAGTCTCAGGATTCACGAGTGTGTGTGCCAGCGCATGTAGCTATTTGATATGACACCAGAGTACACCTTCGATCCTTAAACACAGAGTAAACTGATAAAATTATGACAAAAGGAGTAAAGCCGAGCCGCTCCCCTTTTTTCTCTGTTTTTTTATATGGGAAAGACAGTGAAACTGCAACATTAAACAAAACTTAGCCTTTATATCCTGCATATCCTCCCCCAGAATGTTCTCCCTTATACCTGTCACATCATGAGTGTGTCCTCACAGTTGCCGTCATGGTGACACTGTCACAGATTTTTATGAACCTTATTCTGCCTCTCTCTGTGCAGCTCTGTATTCCCCATCATTCTCATTTATTGTGGTTGTGAACTATTTCATCTGGATTTAATAAGCTCTTCCCCCTATCATATGTTTCTCTTTCATCCACTAATAAAGCATATGTGTATCCAGAGTCATGCTAAGCATTGGAGATCAGAGACCCAACAAGACCAAATTCTCGCTCTTGGGAAGTTAATAAGCGGGACTGCTTGACCATTGAGCAAAGGTTATGAAGTAACAAGATGAATCACATCACCGATGGTTTCCTTATGCCTCTCAGGGAGCTGTTTATGTGACCAAGCAAGGCGCTTTTCTTTTATTATTATTTGCTTCAAATATTTTTTCTATTCTTGCTATTCTAATTTTGATATTTTTTGTCATTGTTAGAGCAGTTCATTTTTTAAATATTCAAGTCTTTCCATTTTTTCTAATTGTTTCAAAATTGAGATAATTTTCATTTTTCCAAAGATGTAAAAAATTATACTGCATATTCACTATTTTTTTCCCTCTACTAGTTGATCTTTTCTAGTTGCTGTTTTATTTTTGGAGGGTTTTAAAATGTACGAGACGCAAAGTTAATGCAGTTGCTTCTCAGTTAACCTAACAAAATGGACCAGAGTACTCTGTGAGGCTTACAGTCTTCCTTGGGGAACTTGGGGAGTTGGGGAAGCCCCAGCCTGTCTCACGCTGTCCCCTTCATCTGGGTTTTCTGTGGTGGTGTCACACGGCTACAGGTCTTACTGCTTTGGAAAATGCTCGACTGTGTGTTTTTTGCCTGCGTGCTGCATGCTCAGAAAGCTCAAACTTCAAAGTAAAACAAACTTGACTTCAAGGTTCACTGTAAGTCCCACTTTTTCAACAAGTTGCTGTCTCACCATTTACTTATGTGACTTTGACCTTAGTAGGTTTTTGATCCCCAGTTCCTTCTTCTGTGATATTCAGAGCAGTTATGCTCAGCAGGGGTCGTGTAAGACCCCATCACCTTCTAGGTTAATGCATCTCATCGCCTTCTAGGTTAGTGGAACTGCATCAGCCTAAAAAACTCTCCTTCCCCCTTCTTTCTTGACCTACAACTGCACTGTTCAAAAGTGTGGTCATTAACCTTATGTGGCTACCTAAATTTTTAATTAATGAAAATGAAAAAAATGAAAAACTTGGTTTTTTGGGCTGCACTAGCCACCAGTGACTCCTGCCCTTGGCACACACCCCTGCCCTGGGCCTGTGCCCGGGCCACATCAGGCCGTGGCCCTGGTGACCATCTCAGCGTGTTCTGTTTTCGACATAGCTCTCAGTCTCTGTGGCTTTTCAGCATCACCGGTGAGCTTACCAGTAGGGGCAGTGGTTTGGCAGTTGGTATATTATTTTGACCCTTTCTCGCATTGGTGAGGAAGAGACATAAGCCAGTTGTGGAAGTGCACGGTGGCGGTGCCCTTGGAGAGGAGCGACGGACGGCTGCAGGGGCACAGTAGCTCCTGCCCTGTTGACGTCACACAGAAGGTAAGGAAATAACATGGTGTGATGCGGCAGTTGGTGCAGGTGGATAGAGGGCCTCACATCTGCTGAAATTACGAAGCCCATGCACTTAATTATGACTGACCAGAATGAATTTGTACAGTTTCTAGAAACATATTGAAAACACACCCTTCCCTCTCTTTCCCCCGCAGGAAAGAGAATACTGTGCCAGGCCGAGACTGGATATCATCCAGCCGCTCTCTGAAACCTGTGAAGAGATCTCTTCTGACGCTCTGACCGTGAGAGGCTTTCAGGAGAACGAGTGTAGAGATTATCATTTAGGTGAGAGACCAAGGCTCTGGCTCATGCTATTTCTTATACTTGTGGGTTTTTTCCTTTTCATGTGATTAGCACAACCAGTAATTTAAATTGAGGTGCTGCAAGGGTCGTAGAGACTACCTGGGCAGACCTCTCGTGTTGAAGATGAGGGCACAAGGCCCAGACATATTGCAGAACGTGTCTGAGCTCGCACAGTCGGTGGGAGGGGTAGGCTTGGGGCCAGGACTGAGGTGAATAGGCTCCATGGTCTTTGTTCTTATGTCTGCTGTCGTAATTAGTGTGACACTTACACTGACGTCGGGCAACATGGTTCTGTGGTTGCCATATGACTCCCAACCTCACATATCTGGAAAGTGTGCTGTGGGTTGGCCGAGAAGTCATCTTTCTATTTGTGACCAAATGTGCAGAGCCTGGAAGAGGTCCTGACAACTACTAGATGTTTGCTGAGTATTTGCAGAGTGGATGAATGCATACACTGGTCACTGCTCAGAAATAAAGGATGAACCACTGCTGTTTGGTCATACTGGAGCCTCTGTGCTCAAGTGTCCTCCTGTCCTTTAAAAAATACATTGATGAAAGTAGAACAGCCTAAGATTTTTTTTTTTTCTTAAGAAATTCTGTCCTGCTTCAAAAACAATTGACATGTTTTCAGAATATTTTCAGTTCTCATTTTGGCCAAAGGAAACAAAGAAATACTCTCTACAGTTGGAGCTTTCTTATATGTGGCCCCTAATCAGTTGAGAAGTGTGAGAGTCTATTCTGGACTTGGCAAAAAGCAAATGTGACTCAAACTAGAAGTGTCTGAGCTAGGTATTGTGCTCAGAGAAAACTCTGCTGCACCCTTAGAAACCCTTCAGAACAGGTTGTATAATTGAATTCTGCAGGAAACCCTCACGATCGGCACTGTGCACAACATGCCGAAATGATAGATTATATCCCCAGGGCTTGGGGCATCTGTCATTTATGCTGTAGATGGCCTTGACCTTGATGACGAGGAGACATTTATCGCCAACTGTGGGGTGTAATTGTTCTGTTAAAATAGAACAGTGCTGTAAATGGCCATAAATTAAGTTTATATACAGAAGATGAATTTTGATACACCATAGACTTGGAGAATTTTGATCACTATCTTTCAGTCAAGGTCACAAAGTTAATGTGTTAAGCACAGAATTACAAACTACCTTACTTTTTTGAAGTATTTTGGTATTCCTTTCTTCCCTCCCTTCTTTTTTCTTTCAAATAATTTTACATGTAAATGTTTTTTAAAGTACTCCCACCTTCAAACAGAGCGAAACACACTTGCTCCAAAGGTAGGCAAGTTTTCTGTTCCCTTTGGAGTTGGGTTACCCAACCAAGTCTCTGAAACTATGGCCAAGGTTTCTACTACTGAGTCGCCCACACTGTTTCTTTCTTCCCTCACCTCTAGAGTACTCTGAAGGGGAATCGCTCTTTTACATTGTGAGTCCAAGAGATGTTGTAGTGGCCAAGGAACGAGACCAAGATGACCACATCGACTGGCTCCTTGAAAAGAAGAAATATGAGGTAGTTTTGATTTTCCTTTCTTAAAAGTATTGACACATCTGTAACAGGGGGACAAAAGGTTCCCATAATAAATCTTTTGTGTAGATGAATTAGAATGCCCCAAGCTAAAAATATGTAAGAGACTAATAACTTTCCAATGCTCTTTTCAGAAATTAGGGGGGAAAGGATTACAAGGAGGTTAACTGGCTTTACTGTTCAGTGGAAGAGGAGGAGGAGGTGGTAGTGGAGGGAGCAGGGTGGGTTCGATCCAGCCTATGCAAGTGTTTATTTTGTGGCTTTTTGAGGAAAATAAGATGGAGCTAGTATTTCAGAATTGTCTCCTATATTTTAGTGGTACTGTTTATTTGTGCTTATTTCATATGTAAAGTTAAGCTATTAATTTATTATTCACTGAGGATTGAACACTTTGCAGATAGAATGATGTGGTCCACTTCATTGAGTCTTGAATCAGACTGATTTGAACAGAAAACTGTCCCATGATGAGTTTCTCTTTTTCAAAAACAGAAACCTTTCTGACTTTAAAAGATGAAAAGGCAAATATTATGTTGGTTTGGTTAGAGAAAGTCTCTGGATGGGCTTCTATGCTAATTAGCTAAAAGCAAGCAAAAACTAGTCCACTTTTAAGTTGCTAGTTGCTTTTAAGTTCGTGACCACCTGAAAGGATTTGGGGGAAAGATGTTTTTCATGTATAAACTAGAGTTCAGGTATTGACACCAAAAGTTTATATTTCAGTTATTACTATATTGTTTCAGATCCAGTAGTTCCCTAAATAATTTTATGTGTCTTTTAAAGATTTTATTTCCTGGGTGGCTCAGTCAGTTAAGTGTCTGCCTTCAGCTCAGGTCATGATCCCGGGGTCTTGGGATTGAGTCCTCCATCGGACTTCCTGCTCAGTGGGAGGTCTGCTTCTCCCTCTGTTCCTGCCCCCTGCTTGTCCTCTCTCTCTCTCTCTCTCAAATAAAAAATAAAATCTTTAAAAAATTTATATATGTATATAAATTTACATATAAATATATGTCATATATATATATATATATATATATATATATGGAAGAGAGAAAGAGAGGGGGGACAGGCCAACTCTGCACTGAGCCCCAATGCCGGGCTTGACCCGGAGATCAGGATCTGAGCTAAAACCAAGAGTCAGATGCTTAACTGACTGAGCCACCCAGGCACCCCAATAATTTTATGTTTTAACGTTTGTGTTATGGTAATAATAATGAACTTTACAAAATAAAAGTAAAATCAAGGATTTTCAAAATCTTAATTGCAGATATACCTAAATGTATCCATATGGTTTATTTTTTGCATTTCATAAAGGAAAAGTGCCACTTTGTCAATGTATGTCATACAGATTTAGAATGACAGATGGATTTTTTTTGTTGTTTGAATCTAGGAGATTTTGTCGTATTTTGATTTGTGTCTGAAATGTGATTCCAATATCCTAATGTGGAAATGCATTCAAATGGAAATAAGAGAAGTCTTCATTTTGGTTGACTGCTTTTGTTTGAGTATGAATGCAGTGAGGTTCATTCAACCATAACATTAAAAATGCCCGTGCTTGAAGCAAAAGCCACAGGAAAATGGGGCTTTATTTATGTAGTCCAGAACTTTAAAACATAATAAATATAGTATTTATAACCTCAATATCTTTCTTTCCCACTCTTTCTCATTTTCCCTCCCTTCTTTTCTGACCCCTTTTATCATGCTTCTATAAATATAGGAAGCTTTGATGGCAGCTGAAATCAGCCAGAAGAACATTAAAAGACATAAGATTCTAGTAAGTATGTAATTTTATTATTTGAAGCATAACTTTACCTTTCAATAAGTTATAATGAGACTGAAAATAATTTGAAAAGAACGGATTTTTCCTATGTTTTTGAGACTTTATTTCAGATTAATTCTCCAACCTGCAAGGTCAAAATATTTTATTGAATCTGTTTCTGCTTGTAAACAAGAGACTTGAACACCAGCTAAGAGGCAGTTTTAGGTAATTTGGAACCTGAATTTGTGAAATGCACTTTAAATACAAAGCTTTCCAGTTACGTTTGGGGAAGTTTCTTTAAATCATAGGTAAAACCACATTATCACAAAATTTATCAAGAGTAGTTTCATAAAAGCAAATTGCTTCAGTGTCTCCATAATAAGAGTCATTTGTGTTATAGAGACTAATCTAGGACCTCAGATGTTTTTCATTACATTTTGGACTCTGGAAAAATTTAGTGACCAAAAGTATATTTCTTTACTAACTGTGACAGTGGATGGGCATATAGAAAACCGGAGAGAGTGTGAAGGGTCCTTGGAGATCAGTGAGTCCAAGACCCTTATTTCTAGATGAAAACTGTATTTATGGCTATTTGGGGTTGTGGCACAAATTCCTCACCTTAAACTTTCCTAAAACTCCACATAAAATGTCTAGAGAGTAAACAAGCAAAATAACTCAGGAACACAAAAGAGGAGAGAGAACCAGATCATATCCCTGCCCCCCCCCCACATTCAAGAGTGTGGACATTAAACAAAGATTATCTAGAAATGGAGCAGAAGGTATTCTGCCCAATAGAATAGTATATGGTGCAGAGAAGTGCAGTGCAGAGAAGTGAAACCACTTGGCCTGCTTGGTTATGTGGGGGCAGTTGCAGAGTGTATATATGGGTAGCAAGAGCCAGATTCTGAAGGGCCATATGTAAGTGGGAGCTTGGCTCCATCTTGAGATCCCCTACAAGACAGTTTTATGCTTTCAGTGCCTCATCAGATCTGCTTGTTTTAGAAAGATTCTCCGATAGAGAAAGGGGCTAGAGGGAGGCCAGTTGAAATGAGAGTCAACAGAACAGCTTCCTTCTTGGTAGAGAAGTGGTAGGATGAGACCTACAGAGTCAGTAGGAATGGAGAGGTGAAGACAGGTGGAGGATACATTCAGCTGGGCTCTGCGGGATACGGTGACTGGCTCCTCATGCACAGGAGAGTGAGAAATCTAGGCTGCCGCCCAGTCTTTGGGCTAGGGCTTCTGGTGGTTGGTGTTGCCATCCCCTCAGAGAGGGAGACTATGTGAGGGGGAACAGGCTGGGGGGAGGGAGTGTGGGAGGGTTAATACTGCTTTTGACACACTGGATTTGGGCCATCTCTGGGACATCCTAGCGGAGCTCAGGGAAGAGATCTGGACCCAGAGATTTGTCAGCAAACAGGTGTCAGTGGAAGGCATGAGTTTGAACCAGTCCACACGGGGTGAGTATCTAGCCTCAGAAAACAGAACTTGAATGGAACCATTGGGAATGCCACTATTCAAAGGAGAAGTGCCCAAAATAGTTTGGAATGGCCAGAGGAAGGTTTTCATGGGAGCTGGGAGAGCAGGTCAAAGGTAAGACAAGCTCAGCCAGTCGGTGGTACGCTGGGTATGGCAATATGAAAGTGACAAGTTAATTTTCTCTGTTAGTCATTCTCAACATGCTGTAAGGAGGGAAAAGTGAGGAGGAAATGATGAAGTAGAGTTGCATGTTGGCTGTGAAGTGGCAAGGAGTACAGACTGGCTGGGGCCGGGCCATCACAAGAAGGTCATTGGTGATGGCGGATATTTTGTGTGAGAGAGACACTGAACATGTTTATGCTAAAGAGAAGAGAGGAAATAGGATTGAGGTTAAAGGAGGACAGAGAAAGAGGATGAATGGCACAGTAAGCTCCACAGTAGGGTAAGGGCCTGGCATGAGGAGAAATGGGCTCTGCAAAGGACACATTCTCTTCTCTGACCCTGGACCGAAAGACTCCATAGTACTGTGATATGTGGTCTGTTTGCAGAAAAATAAACTTGGGCAGCCCCCCCCTTTTTTTTTTTTTACTCTTTAGTTTCTACAGATTTGAAATAGGATTTCCTATATGGTCATTTTTGCAATAAAATTTAATAAAGTAGGAACTATTAGTATTTTTCCACAGCCTTGCCATGGCCCCGTCCTATACATTAGTTATGTGTGGCCTTTTTTTTTTTTTTCCTCTTAGCACAGCATAATTTCATACCATACAGGCAGAGAGAGAAATGGGCCGCTGCCATTTCTGCCATCCGGGAAGAAGTTCCTCAACACCCTTTTTTGTACATAAACTAGAACTTAAAATCCAAGTTTTGTTACATAATAAGTTTAAGCTTCTTATGAAAATGCTTTTAGTCAGAAATAATATTTCACAAGAGTCCTGGGGGGAGATCAAACAAGAGCTCTCACGTCTTTGGTGACTCAGGCCACCTCAGATCCTTTCAGAACGGAAGTGGTATAAGAAAATGAATTTTACTCAGAAGCCAGCCCGAGCTGCAATCCCATTTTCCTCATCTGTAAACTCATGGGTGTGAATCACATGTTTTTGGACATCATTTTCACATTAATGTTAACGTTAAGATTCAGTATTTCCCTTTAATATGGTTGTTCTGTGTCATGTATTTCTTACAGCATTTCTTCAGACGTGATATAGAGGAGACCAGTAGCTCACCTCTTATAGATGAAAGCACGAAAAACTTTATATCCAGTGACAGCATGAAATTGTTGAATCATGTTTCTAATATTACAGATTTCTTCTGTAGAAAATCTCTTTATCAGGGGCAAGTTAGGAACCTTTACCATAGGAACGTTATTTTTGTGTGAATTCTAAAATTTGTGAAAATATAACAAGTGCATTCAAATCTGCTTGGGAAGGAAATGAGCATAATTACATAAAGCGCACTACGGTGTATAAAACAGGTTCTGGCCCATAGTGCCAGTAAGACCCTGATGTCATGGGCTGCTCAGGAACTGAGGCTGCTCAACTTTGCGGTTGTTCTGGTTAATTATGAAATTCCTTCATTTCATTTTCCCTAGGATATTGGCTTGGCATACATAAACCACCTGGTGGAGAAAGGGGAGTATGACACAGCAGCACGGTAATACTGATATGTTCAGAGTTATTTGTTACTATAAATAGAATTGAGAAATAAATTTTAACACTAAAATAAGCCATTCTCTGAGGTCAACCTTTTTTTTTTTTTTTTGGTCATTCTTGCAGGGGCAATTTTTGAGTATTGGTGGCTATAACCACAGAATGGATTTGTGAGTTAACCACCTACTGTCTCATTTTCACCAAACAAGAAAATCTAATAGAAAGATGTCAAAAGTCACGAAGAGTCAGAGAGGTTACCCTTTTTGTAAGCTAACAAGTTAGCACATGGGTCTTGGCAGAAGACATGAGACTCCCAGGTCAGAGACGCAGGCCTAACTCAGCAGTGGTAGTAGCTGGCATATTGGCGTTTGTGCCAGATCCCACGGCTCCAGGTCCCACAGCACGACACACAGGGCCAGCCAGGTGACATTGCACGGATCATCGCTCATGTTACAGGAGAGGGACCCTGAGCTTAAGATCTCTGACTCTTTTATAATGGACAGTGATCGTGCCTGCCTTCAGAGGAACCTGATATATTTATTATACCGGACACTAAACAGTCCTGTCCTTTGCTCTGGAGGGAATCATCATCTGTGTCTCTCATTTCCATGGCTATTCTACAAGCATCCTTGAGAGGCAATCAGTGCCACTGCTTGTAATTCAAGGAGAGTTGTCTCCCAGCAAGAGGGTGGCAATTCAATGGAAGTGACCAGATTTCGGGCTTCAGGTTTGCAGGGGTCTGTGGTAGACAAGATTGTCAATGTTACGTAGTAGCTGTGTGGGTTGTGTGAGTGGCTCCCCTTGGAGCTTCATGGTGCTCCCTTCTAGGACTGCAGGACAGCCTGGGAACGTAGCCTTCAGGCCGACCTCTTGTTTCCTGAGATTTAAGGAGACCTGTTTCTTCGATGTGTAAATTAAGTTTTTATTCATATATAAGTATTTCTCCAGATTATATACTATGATAGGATTCTAAGTTTCTGAAGTCTGATTTTGTAGTCCATTATTTAAAGTTCTTTAAGAAGTGGTTTAAATCGGTACTTTGGGATATGATGACATTTCTTCAAGGTGAGAAAGGTCCCAAAACCAGCAGGGCTCATCCGGATAAGTAGGAAACTCAGAACAGGATAATCATTGGGAAAGCCCCTAACCATCATCTTGAGAAAGGGATGAGATATATATATATATATATAGAGAGAGAGAGAGAGAGAGAGAGAGAGTTATTTATAAGTGTTTTATAATAATTTTTATGATTTCTGTCCACCTTGTATATGCAATCAAGTGGTTATCTAGTAATTCTTTAATGTGCCTTGGCACCTGAGATAGAAATTTGTCAAAACTCTGGGACGAGAGATTTATCTAAACCAAACCAATAGAGGAAATGTCTACTTACTCTTTTTTTTTTTTTTTTCTTTCTCCCTGGGATGTTTTTACTGCCAGCAAATGCCAGAAAATTCTTGGGAAAAATGCAGCACTCTGGGAATATGAAGTTTATAAATTTAAAGAAATTGGACAGCTTAAGGTAAGCACAGCCTTATTTTTAACTCTGAATTTTTGTATGTAGTATATTGAGATTGAGATGGAAATAAAATTAAGACAATAGTAATCAGTTCTTTCCTGGGAAGCAAGTGTTAGCTAGGAAGAAAAACCAAAATATATATCTGTTTTATAGTTTATGTGTGTAAAATGTATACACATGTGTTTTATCCTCTTATATCCCACCAAGTCAGTGTTTAGATAAAGTTTTTATGGATTTTTTTTAAGGACTTATTTAATGAGGGAGATAAAGAGCAGGGGAACGGCCAGAGGGAAAGAATCTCAAGCAGACTCGGGCACAGAGCCCGATGCAGGGCTTTATTCCACAACCCCAAGATCATGACCTGAGCTGAAACCAAGAGTCAGATGCTTAACTGACTGAGCCACCCAGGTGCCCCTGAAGTTTTTTGTTCTTTTTAATGAATATGGAAAACGGGTATAGTCTCATCCTACAAATTATAATATGAGGCTTTTTTAAATGCTCTGAAGAATTAATCCATTTTTCAAATAATATTTTATTTGCTGAAAGGCAAATGGAAAAGTGTGACCATGTGGCAATAACAAAGAATTTGATACTTCATGTTTTTGCCTTTTTTTTCTTTTTCAAGTTTTCTATTAATTTATTGTTGGTTAACATACCATGTATTATCAGGTGTCAAATTTAGTAATCTGTCACTTGCATACAACACCCAGTGCTCATCACAGGTGCCCTCCTTAATACCTATCACCTATTTAATCCATCCCCTACCCATCTCCCCTCCAGTAACCCTCAGTTTGTTGTGTATAATTAAGAGTCTGTTTTCTGATTTGCCTTTTTCTTTCCCCCCTCATGTTCATCTGTTTTGTTCCTTAAATTGAGTGAAATCATAGGCGTTTGTCTTTCTCTGACTTACTTTGTTTAGCATAATACTTTCTAGCTCTGTCCACATCATTGCAAGTGGCACAGTTTCATTCTTTTTTATGGATGGGAAATACTCCCTTGTATATATGTATATACCTGTCTTATCGATCCATTCATTAGGGCTCCTTCCATAGTTTGGCTATAACTTGGCTATAATAATGCTGCTATAAACATCACAGTAAATGTATCCTTCTGAATCAGTATTTTTGTATTCTTTGGGTAAATACCTCGTAGTGCAATTGCTGGATCATAGGGTAGCTCCATTTTTAACTTCTCGAGGACCCTCCATACTGTTTTCCACAGTGGCTGCACCAGTATGCATTTCCCACCAGGAGTGTAAGAAGGTTCCTCTTTCTCCACATTCTCACAAACCTATTGTTTCCTGCGTTGTTAATTTTAGCCATTCTTACTGGTGTGAGGTGGTATCTCATTGTGGTTTTGATTTATGTTTCCCTGATGATGAGTGATGTTGAGCATCTTTTCATGTCTGTTGGCCATTTGTACGTCTTCTATAGAAAAATGTCTATTCGTATCCTCTGCCCATTTTTTAACTGGATTATTTGTGTTTTGAGTGTTCAGTTTTATAAATTCTTTATATATTTTAGATACTGCCCTTTCCAAGACATGTCATTTGCAAATATCTTCTCCCATTCCAAAGGTTGCCTTTTAGTTTCGTTGATTGTTTCCTTCGAAGGAAGCAATTTACCTTTCAACTTAATGCATGACCTTCAAAGTAAACAAAGTATTCCTATGTTTGTTTAAAACATTTAAATTTTTTTCTTTTTTTTTAAATTATGTTAGTCACAGTATGATACATCATTCGTTTTTTATAATGTTCCATGATACATTATTGCATATAACAGCTAGTGCTCCATGCAATATTTATGAGCCTTTGCAGTATTCTCTTGAAATTGTGAATATGTTTTTTAAAAATTCCTGGTTATAGGGCACCTAGATGGCTCAATCGGTTAAGCATCTGCCTTCGGCTCAGGTCATGATCTCAGGATCCTGGGATCAAGCCCCACATCAGGCTCCGTGGGGAATCTGCTTCTCACTCGGGAGAAGTGCACGCTCCCCACTTGTGCACGCTCTCTCTCACTCGCTTTCTCAAATAAATAAGTAAATAACATCTTTTAAAAAAAAAAAAATTTCCCAGTTAGGTTGCCTGCGCTATGAATAGTGTACTTGCCCCAGGGAATCTTCTCATCTTGTTTGTTTGGCTGCTCCTGGAGGATCTTACCCAGTCCTGTGACTGTGTTTAGCCTGATGGCTTTATGACCCAGACCTTTTTATTAAATTCAGTATCTATGCTAGAAGTGTGTGATGGCTCTTTTTCCTTGTAGGAACTACTGATAGTGATCACTCAAATCATTGTCAATCCATTTCTTTCCCAATTCCAGTCTGTATCTATGACCTCATGGCATACCTATTCCTCCATGCTTAAGAGCTCACAGCCACTGCCCACGTGAGAACATCTGACTCATGTCCTCATGATGATTCATCTCTGGTTCTCATCAGTCCTTCCTTGTCCATACCAATTGGGTCTCTCCTGCCCTGGGGGGCCATAGCCTCAACTCTTGTCTTTGCTGTTTGCAGGGGCCTTCTGACAGATCTGTGAACAACCCTATCCCAGAGCTAGCTGCTTAAAAAATAAATCTGCTGTTCTCACTTCCCTTCTTCTCAAAGTATAAAATCTAAATAGTTTTCATTGCTCTGCCTCACTTTTCTCCCCTTCTGGGGACCGCTCTCCCACATCTCGGAGCCACTCTGATCTCCCTGAATACACAGTGCACATCCATGGCTGCGTGCCCTTCCTTATGCTATTCCTTCTGCCAGGGTGCCCTACCCTGTCTTTTCTTTGCCTGATAGACTCCTGGCATTTGTCATTTCTGCCTCAGGCTACAGAATTGGCCCCTGCTCGTCGTAGCACCTTGTTAACACCTTGCTTATGTAACACTTAGCAGCCAGTGTTCCGGTTGGCTGTTTAGATGTCTGCATACTGTTCCCCTGAGGCTCTGAGCCCCCTAGTTCTGTGTCCCCAGAACAAAGTGTAGCCATTGGTACATAAGCCCTGCTAAGTCATTCAACAGTGTTTGTGAATTCAACACTTAACATGCACTGAAACAGCTAATGAATGCAAGGTGTGTATTTTCCCTTAATTTCAAGCTATGATTATGAGTTTTTAAAGAATGACATATTCCATTTTAAGGGGAAAAAAATAAGAATAGATGACCTGTGACTCCTTGACTCCTTAAGGTAGCTTTTATCTCTGTGACATTCTCCCTCCTATTTAGATTTTAATTCCTCTGGAAGAACAGAGAAAGTTTAACTTAACTGAGGCAGTTGTTTTATTCATCATTCTTACATATATACACCTCATGTATACTTTTGAAAATATAGTATAATGTGTCATAAGAAGGTAGAGTTGTTTTGAATTTTTCTTTTCATAATAATTTTCCAAAAACACTCTGGTGCCTTACATTTTAAAAGTAGAAATATGCAGATGGTCTCCTACTTACAGTAGTTCAGCTTATGATTTTTCAACTTTAGAGGGATGCAAAGGCATTACACGTTCAGTAGAAACCACACATTGAACTTGGATCTTTCCCGGGGGGCATGACCCCCCGGGATGATCCTCTGTCGGGATGCCAGGATGGGTTTCGAGCCGCACACTCACACCATTTCCTACCCCCACCATTCTCTTTTTCATTTTCAGTACAATATTCAGTAACCTAAATGAGATACTCAACACTTGGCTCTAAAATAGGCCAGGTGTTAGACGACTTTGCCCAACTGTTGGCTCACATACGTGGTGTGAGTGTATATAAGGTAGGCTTGGCTAAGCTGTGGAATTCAGTAGGGGGTCTGTTTCAGTGCATTTCTGACTTAAAATATTTTCAATTTCTGATAAGTCTATCAGAATGTAACCCTACAGTAGGTTGAGGAAGTTCTGTACTTTCATATTTTCTGCATAATTGGAGTCTGGTTTTGTTTTGCCCCTTCTGAAATGACCTCTTTTTCCTTCTTCTTTCTTAGGCTATTAGTCCGTACTTGCCAAGAGGAGATCCAGTTCTGAAACCACTCATCTATGAAATGATCTTACATGAATTTTTGGAAAGTGATTATGAGGTACGGCCTTCCGACGTAGTCATATTTACTTGCTCTCGATGGGAAAATGGTAAGAAATCGAGAAAAATAATACAGTGGGTCCGGCGGTTGAGAGGGAGCAGATTTGCAGTTTGTGGGAGATGGAAGAAACTGAGGTGACGCTCTCATGACGGCTCATGTCCCTGTGGACAGTGAAAACCTCTCATCCGTGCACATTTTGGAGAATTCTTAATTCGTTTATAGTTTCCTAAAGCCACTTCATTTGGCTCCTTGAGAAAGCTGAAGAAAAAGGACAAGTGCTGTGTGGTGATTTCGTACATAGAAGAGCAGCTGCTGTTGCTGCTTAAAGCCTGAGACTCAGATGTCAGTTTGCCTGAGGAGGACTGGGGAGAAACTGGGGCAGCAGGAATGGGGAGGGGGCTTGGACGGGCTCTGTTTGCTTACTGATGAGGGAGAAAGGCAGTAGTTAACATCGTCTGCTGTGTGCGCCCCACTCTAATGCGCATGTTGCGGTTTTGTGCTCCTGATGACACTATAAATGGTAAGATCCAATTTTACAGATAAGGAAACTAAAGAGAAAAGAAATTAAATAATTAGCTCACATTTAAATGTACACATTTGCGTACATTTAAAAAAATAGGCCTGCCTGGATTTGAATTTAAATTTGGTGTTTGTATGCACCCAAAATGGATTATAATTTTTAAAGTTGGTTGATTTAAGATGAGTTTATTCAGAAAATACCTGTGTGGTTTCTACTATATTGTAGGCACGTGGTAGGCTCTAGGCCTGCAGGCGTGAACAAAATGACGCGTGTTCTGCGGTAGCTCATGGCCCAAGTCACATGCAAGCGTGTAAACCGCCGCTTTTCTACAGGGGCAGAGTATGACCTCCGGGGACATTGGGCAGTGTCTGGAGACATTTTTGGTTGTTGTGACTAGGTAATTGGTGCTACTGACCCCAGTTTAATGGATAGAGGTGAATTTTAGATCTAGAGATCTACAAGGGTCCTTTATGATAATGATCCATACCTGGATACCTCGGATGTTTGGTCAGTCACTGTCAGCCAGTTGTTCCTGGATATGGGTAATTCAGGCAGCCTGAAGCACGTGTGGTCTATACAGTTCCTTTACTTTTATACGCCTGTGTTCTTATCATAGGAAGGGATCAAGTGCTTCAGGATGAATTAAACTTAAACAGATTACTTCCTTAATAATTGTACATACTAATGGAAACAGCATTTTCTCATTTTCTCTTATTACTGTGTATTGTAATCCAATCTGCTCTAAGAGCAGGGATCTCTTTCTAGAATAGATGTACGTCTTCTAGAAGAGCTATGGTAATAGTTTCTGTTGTTTGTGTTGGGTCCCAGCTGATGGAGGCTAGCGGCTTGCTTCCTATTCATTTCCTAGTCAGTTCAGTTCAACATAGCTTTATTTAGAACCTACCATGGCCTAGAACTGGGGTGAGTACTCAGTTGGACCCAAGAGAAACTTAAAAAACACAGTCCTGTCTTCAGTAGATTTATAGGCTGAGAGGAGAGATGATATTGATAAGCTTTAAGCAACTAGAACGTAAGTGACAAGGGCAAAGTGATTGTCTGTAAAAGATCTGATGAGAGGCCATTATTGGCCATAGTTATTGGAAAAGGTTTCTTCAGTGAATAAAGACTTGTAATGGACTTCTCCTATTTCTTTCCATTGTGTTCTGAGTACATGGAGTGGCTCACATAAATATTCCGTCTTTGTACATCTTCCCAAAAGAAAGAGAATTATGAATGTTCTGTGAAAACGATGGGGAAAAGTATGAATTTTATTGCAAAATACTGAAGCTTGGTATACTTGTCCTCTTTTTAAAGTAATGCAATTTAACCATGAGAAAGCAATTCTATTTTTTTATGATTCTATTATAATTCTTTCACATAATTCAACTCTTTTTCTAGAAATTATTTTAGATTCTGTATCATTAAAGTTATCCTGTTGATTCATGTCTGGAAGACTGTTGATGGAGACAGAAAGGACTATGCATGACTTGAGCTCAGCGCTTATGAATGTTTTTTTCCTGAATGTTTCGGTGTGTCTGCCTGGTCAGTACTGTTAAGAAAATAATTTGTTGCCATAAGCTCTTACAAATCGTTTAGCTTCCATCCTTCTTAGTTTCACGTTTAATTTTGAATTAAATTGTCATATGATTGACTGGGGAGCAGTGTTCTGTAGCGATACGTTTGATCATATATCATGTGTCCCGCGAAACAGCACTAGAAAAACAGCTGTACTTCTGCAGAATATTGCCTTCTCCGTTTTCTTTTCTTCCTAAAAAGATATGAAATGACAGTATTTACTTGGAAGTAATGATGCTTCCTGACTTGTTGGTGTGGGGCTTCTACTGAAATGCATCCAGCTTTGTCTTTTTATTTACAACCTAGAAGAATTATTTTATAAGTACTGTGCGCCAACTGATCATGGCCCCGAAGCTCCACAGAGAGTTAGACTTTGTTTCATATTATTAATGACAGATACATAAGCATATTAAAAGTGGGCCGATTGCCATGGCATTTCATTCAGTGAATACCTTTTAACCTTCTTAACTATGATGGGCGCTGAGATGTTCTCTGACTTCACCTGCTCGATCATAGTAGCTCCCTGATAAACTGCATCCTCTGAAGAATAATCAAGGCCACGGGGCTGATTGCATCAGTATTCCTTAGCACATTAATTCAAGGTCATATGGAGCCAGTTTAGCAGAGAAAAACCTGATGTGAAATGTGGTGTTTATGTCGGTTGACGTCGGAGGCATCATGTTTTTGTCACACGGTATGACCGGTTGTTTTGTCTTTTTTTTTTTTTTTTTTAAGATTTTTTTTTTTTCATTTATTTGACAGAGACACAGCAAGAGAGAGAACACAAGCAGAGGGAGTGGGGAGAGGGAGAAGTAGGCTTCCCACCAAGCAGGGAGCCCAATGCAGGGCTCTATCCCAGGACTCTGGGATCATGACCTGAGCCAAAGGCAGCCACTTAATGACCGAGCCACCCAGGTGCCCCATTTTGTCTTATTTTGTATCTAATACAAAATTAGTCGGCCGTACTGCCAGGCTGTCGCACGAATTAGGGAAAACATAAATCGGAGCTAAACCTCCTTCTTCCCATACAGTATGATTCCTGGTCTCAGGGCCACTGAGAGCTGCCAGTGTTTGGATGGGAATCTTTTCAGACATTTTTATCTTATACATTACTGAGTCTTAAAATAGAAACCCAATCCAAAGTGTCGTTTTGGCTCAAAGAACATTTTAATGTTCTGATTCAATGGTCTTCTAAAATACATCATCTTTACCTGGTGACGCCCCTCCCCACATTTCTCACATGAAACTGCAATCATGCACTTACATGGGAAGGTTGCAGTTTGAATAGAAAATGTGTTGCCTGTTGTTCTGGTCTCTTGCCATCCTTCCCAGGTCTACTTGGGTAGGACTTTAATAGAGACTGTATCCTGATTCTTTGTGATTTTCTTCTTACCAAACCTTGGTACTTTACAGAACCACATTTCACCGTACCAGTTTCATTTCTAAGTGTCACTTAACTAAATTCATAGTAGTTTATTAAAGCATTAGTTGAGATGCTTAGTATGAATAATACAATATTTTTTGATAACATGAAGATTTTTACTTCTTTTGCTATCTTGACTACATCTAAAGTTTTTCCTCTACCAGCTGCCAAGGATCAATAAGTAAACTCCTCTACTATACTCTGAGTTACAAAACTCGAGCTCTAATGTCAGGAATCAGGACCCTGGCCAAAAATCAATCGTAGGAAAGAAACAGGATCCAATTGAAGCATCTAGGGTTTTCTATCAGAACCACAAAATTTGAGATCCAGCTAGGGGATAAGACTTGAGCCAAAGTCTCAAATCCTCCCAACAAAACTAGGTTCAGAGGCAAGAATGGAAAGAGGACCAAAAAGAAGAAAGAGGACCAAGGTGGTAACTTGTTGAAGGTGGGGGTTCCAGTGACTCCACTGACTGTGGAAACCAGCCATTGTGTAGAGTTGTGCACATGGGAGGACAGACCCAAAGGGCACAGAAGTTTGGGGGGGAAAAGCGACCAACTTGGACAGTATCTTCAGTATATTTGGGGTGTCATCTGAATGTTATAGTTAGTCCGGACTGGAGATTACAGCAAGTCAAAGTCAAAGTCTATGTGTGCAGTGTTGCTTTAATGGAAGAACTAGGGGTGCCTTTCTTACAGGTGCATTTCATCAGATAGGTAAGAGCACCACCCTCTTCCAGGAACGGTAACTGGAGAGTTGTGTGCAGTGCTTTTCAGCCTTCCTCGCCACCCCCAAACCCAGAATCTGAAAATCGGTGATAGGTTCATGCCAGAGTTTTAATCATAAAATTATTTTGTCTGTTTACATGAATATTTTTATGCAGTGTTTAAACTATTTGGATCGTTTAATCTATTTTAGGAATGTTCTTCTCTTGTTCTGTTTAGGGTTTTGCCACTCTGATCCGAGAATGGCCTGGAGATCTGTACAACAATTCAGTAATCGTCCAAGCAGTTCGGGATCACCTGAAGAAAGATAGTCAGAATAGGACCTTACTCAAAACCCTAGCAGAATTGTGAGTAGAATTTAGTGCTGCTTTTTTCCAATTCAACCTTCATGAAGAGTTTTTCAGGGGAGTTTTTCAGGAGGACACAGAAGAGGGAGGCTTGTATACCATTTTCCTATATTCACCTTTAGTAACATCCTCTCGTAAACCTCCAGTGAACAACTAGCAGGTGAGGAAAATGTGCGAGACTAAAGTTGTAGTGCAGTGTGGTTCCCACAGGAGAGGAACCCTAGTCAGCAGCACTACATAGGGCAGGGAGGGAAGAGTGCTGGGTTTCAGACTACGCAAGGAAATTGGCTTCCCAGGGAGGCTCTGGATTCTGTCATTCTTGGATCCACATGTCACATAATGTCTCAAACCTGATTCCTTCTGTAGGTGTATACATTCCTAATGGGATGATTTCAAGGCTTAAAGGAGAGGTCATAATCAAGAACTAATTAAGCACTATGCCTGGCACTAAGTCGGAGCTCAGAAAATGAAGCTTAGTTAATACTTTTCATATTTATTGGGCACTTTTGGTGACCCAGGCTTTCTCCTGTAGGCCTAGGATTCAGGGATAGATAAGATACACTCGTGTCCTGGAAGAGCTTTGGTCTAGTAAAAAGAGAAACACACCGCAGGTAAGCCCAGGAAGGTGGTTCCTGCTTCAGCCCCTCCTTGGCATTCCCACCACTGCACACCACCTGTCCCCCATCTTCTTACAGCTTTTGCCAAGACCAAGAAAGGTGCACCAAAGTGGCCTAGAGTTCAGGGCTATTTGTCCCCCTCTGAGTTGAAACACTGACCATTTTCTTCTGGAAACCTAGATATTCCTTGGGCTCTGTAGTACTAACTGTACTGATAATTATTCGTACTACTAATGGGGTCACAAAACAATTTGGTTTTCAGGAGCTGGCTTGGGAATTAATGTGAAAAACAGTGCTTCAGTGGAAAAACATGTCAGTTTTATAAACTCCCCCACAAATAAGCTTTGGAGCTATAATCCGTTTGGCAGCTGAACACAGCTCGTAAAGATTTTAACTGCATTTTTTTATTACTGGAATAAGAATTTCCTTTTTTCTGGATCATAGTTTCTTTGTCTGGTATATGGGGTTCTATGAAGAAGTTTTGAGAATGTCTATAAAAGAACATTTTTATTACTTGAACATTGTCAATTTTCAGAAACTCGGGGGAGATGGGAAGCAAGGCTCTGAGAAAGAAGTACGTACTGGTCACATATAGTTAAGTCCCCAGGAATAGTCTTCCAAATAAAGTTGACTTTTCTATTTAAACAAATTTTTCAGTTTTTCATATTGCAAAACATGAAGTGCACGTGTATTTGTGTGTTTTACTAGAAGTGTTGATGGACTTCAATATAAAAAATTTTGTATTACCAGGTACACCTATGACAAAAACTATGGCAATGCTCTGGAAATATACCTAACATTAAGACACAAGGATGTTTTCCAGTTGATCCACAAGCATAATCTTTTCAGTTCTATCAAGGATAAAATTGTTTTATTAATGGATTTTGATTCTGAGGTAATGTGTTTCTTATTTTAATACCCTTTATTTTTACTGTTCCAAATTTTTAATATTTAGACATCTGTTCAGATGCTGGAGAAGTTAATACATCACATAGCTTGGCTGTATGCTGATCATGTTCAGAACACTGACCCTTACTAGATGTTCTGAATCCTTTACTTGATGTGGTTATTTTATAAAAGCAATCATAATTTGATATGGAACTTTGAACGTATGTGTGTGTGTGTGTGTGTGTGTGTGTGTGAAGTAATTTTTTAGTAAAACAATTCATGTAATTCATAGAAACAAAGAAACTAGCCATACACTTTGGCTCATTCACCTCTCTTAATTGTATGTCTCAGGATTAGAATTTTAGGGAAATTTCTATTTTGATCCATTTATTGTGAGTTTATTCGTCGGCATTCACAAATTTAGCACGTGGCATTTCCACTGGTCTCAGCCATGTGGGATGTGTTATTTTATTTACAACAAATTCAAACTGGATTGCTTGACTAATGAGGGCACCCAGCCTCCACAGCTCACAGTGGCTCATAGATGTGCATATGAGTGTGTGTGTGTGTGTGTGTGTGTGTGTGTATGTGTGCACTTTTAACAAGTGACAGTGATGGAAATAAGTTTAATGAACTTAGTTTATATGAACCTAGTACTTCTCATTCAGAAAATTGAAAGATTAGTTAAAGAGTAGGACTTGAAAGCCTCCAAAAGGGTTGCTTGGATTTTCCTGTTATATTTTATTACATTTAAGGGTATTCTGCACTATATTATATATATACACATATATGTGCATACCATATCTATATTATGTGCTATAGATTAGTCATCACACACTTAAACTTAATTTAAGTAGGAGTTAAATCTACTTCTTTCTTTCTGAAAGATGCTTTTAGCCCTTTTTTCATAGTGAATGATTTAAGTCCTTAGGGACTACTGATCTAAAAAGAATTAGTGCAGTTCTGAAGAAGTTCAGGTGCAGAGGTTCTGCTTCTCTGCCAAAGATGATTAAGAGGATGGAGTGCTTCTACAAAAATTAATTACTTTTCCCTATATCCATTTTCCCCTTATGCCTACCCGCTTTCCGTGCCATGTGTCTCAAGAGCCGAGTTTAGCTTACGTAGCTGTAGAAAAAATGAACAAGCTGAAACTGATTGCTGCTCAAGAGTATGAACCAAAGTTAAGGACTCATAGTTTTCTAATTAGAAGATACCTTAAGGATAATCTCTTCTAACATCCTCCTATTTTAGAGGGAAGAAAAAATGGAGTGGCTAACTAGGTGGTAGCAGAGTCAGGAGTAGTACCCAGATGTGAGGAGGACGTTCAGCCTCGTGGGCTGTCTTCCCACCACCTGTCATTACAGACACCATCTCCTTTGTGTTTCATGAATGTTCATGATAAAGTAAATGCCACAAGTCCGTAAGCTTTATGTCATCGTAAAACGTCAGCTATCTTGGTTCTTTCCTGGCTCTCACCCTCTCCTCCTAGGTCTGGGAAATCTGTAGAGGGATTCATTGAGGGTGCATGTGGCAGGAAGCCAAGCTCATTTTTGTGGTCCGGGGACCAACACGCTCCCCGTAACCAGTGAGAGTCCCAGGAGTACTTTGGTGATCTATCCAACAACATGGAGGCTACAATATGTGTAGACAAGGTGTCTTGTGTTTGGGGAGTGGTAGCAGGATGCTGTTTTAGTGGCAGGCAAAGCATGGAGGTCTCAGACCGAGCCCCTTGTTAAAATACATTCTTTTACAGAGCTCTCCCTTAAGGGCTACTGCAAAGCGATGGGCCCCTTGTGTGTGGAAAGAAGCCATCCACCTGTGACTGTGACCGCACGTACAACGTGGCTGTGGGTTCTCTTCTGACACAGCAGGTGTCAGTGACTATGGCTTTTTTTTTCCTTTTTATTTCAGAAAGCTGTCGACATGCTTTTGGACAACGAAGACAAAATTTCAGTGAGTGTCTTTTGTTTTTATGTGTTACTAGATGGGTGTCTGGGAAAACCCAAGCCATAAAGGGGAGAGCTGTTGGTCCAATAATCTTGCAGCCATGTTTGTGTCCTCATAAATCAGTGGTTAAAAATGTCTTTTCTCTCTAGATTAAAAAGGTAGTGGAAGAACTAGAAGACAGACCTGAGTTGCAGCACGTGGTGAGCATGACCATCTTTATTTCCCTTTTGACTACATCGGGGGCGAGCCGCCTTTCAGGACCGGTGTGGGGTACTGGTGTTAGCTCTTGGCGTGGAAGTTTGACCACAAACAGTAGTCCATAATCAGTCAAATGTGGCAGAGTCTCTCACGCTGGCTAGGGACTAATTACAGACCAGGTACTTTAACTTGGACTCACCATTGAATTGTGGTTAAAGAAAAGAGTTGTCACATTCATGTTTGTGGCCCCAAACTGTGTCTAGGAATAAGCACCTTGCTTGTGTAGTCTGCACTGAATACAATTGCACCATGAATTACAACCCCTCAGAAGGATCCAGAAGCAGAGCCTCATTCTTCTGTCCTCCCCCTCCCGCTAGCAAATCCCACTCTCTCATTTGGTCTCGGTGGTAGTACTGTTAAGGCCTACTGCTCCAGACTGCCTTGGAAGGCTACTTTGATTCCCTGTGTTGTCACCGTGGGAATAAAGCAGGAGCGCATAGTTTCTGTGTCCTACAAGAAGAGGCTGCAGGGAAAAGTAGGTAGGTCCAGTAGGACTGTGGGCCTCAAATTCAATGGGGGCTCTTATATGTTTGCCCACCTCTCTGCACCCCAAGAGGAGAATCAGGGGGTAGAGTTCTCCTTTAGAAGTCAGTTTTACGCCAGAAGCTTCTGAAGACCCCAGGATAGGAATGGAAGGTACTTTGTTCTGCTTTGTTTTGGTCAGCGGTTGTGCAGATGCTGTGGCTATGCCTCGTGATTGGCCATCTCAAGATGGTGAGCTTAGCCAAGCGGGGCACGGCTCTGCTGGTCCCCTCGGGACCTGTTGCTGAAGCGGTGACTTCCGGCCTGTGGAAGGCGTGAGCGGGATCATAGCAGCAGGCGTCTATGCGCCGGTGTCACCCGTGCAGTGCTGAAACCGAGAGACCCCGCTCAGACGGGTCATCTCCCCTGTCGGGCAGCAGAATGTCTCTGAAAATTGGCCTTGGCAGTTGGGACAGAGCCTCCCAAGCCTGTGTGCCTGTCTAGGAAACGGCACTGCGTGTCCGGCTCACACGCTGACCCCGGTCCGAGCACCATGGAGGGCTGACCCCTCCACTCCCCCTTGGCCTTGGGGAGACATGACCAGTTGACCAAAGGAGCCTTTTCTCTGTGTGCATGTGGCTTGGTTAGACTTGTTTAGTGACCGTGCACGACAGTGGCTGCCAGACTCCAGCTAACCTACATACAGTCCCGGCGTCAGGCACAGACTGCTGCTCGGCTCCTCATGCGAGGTGTGAATGTACTTTGATTGCCGCAAGCCGGGCTTTCCGCCTCTCGTGGGTGATGGGGTGTTTATTTATAGTTAGCAGCAACTACCCTTTGGGCATCAATTTCTAACTTGCGTCATATATTGATAGACTTAATCTTGCCTCTGAGTAGAAAGCAAATTACTCACTTTCTTTGAGGTCCATTAACTTTTTCAGACAGCTAGGGAAAGGAATCAGTTTTGAAAATGGGTTCAGAAGATCTGTATTTATCTTGATTTTTACCTTTGATGTCACCAGGAGAGGCAGCATTTCATAGCATAGATCTCAACAAGACTTAACAGAGAGCAGGGGTGTCTGGGGGGCTCAACTGGTTGGGCAACTGCCTTTGACTCAGGTCGTGATCCTGGAGTCCCAGGATCAAGTCCCACCTCAGGCTCCCAGCTCAGCAGGGAGGCTGCTTCTCCCTTTGACCCTCTCTCCTCTCACGCCCTCTCTCGCTCACGCTCTCTCTTGCTCTCGCTCTCACTCTCTCTCAAATAAATAAAATTTTAAAAAAAAAGACTTAACAGAGAGCAGATGTAGAATGTATGAAAAATAATTTAGCACTTGCTGCTTGATTTTTTAAGAACATTCTTTTATCTCATAACTATATCCCTTTTATATAAAAAATGAGAAATTTTAGGATTCAGGAAGGCCACTAATCAAGCATTTTATTTCTGAAGCCACACAGACGATGGTGAGGATATTAGCTCTCATTACATTTCCCTGGTGCTCAGTGTATGCCACGTGCATCGTCACGGATCTGAGTGTTTTACAGATGGTAATACACTCAGTCCTCACAATGACCCAGTGAGATTTTTGGCAGATAAAGAAACTCAGTCACAAAGAGGTTGGTGACTTGTTCTTGTCGTATGGCTGGTCACTAGCGGAGCCAGGTCACTCAAGGCCATTCCAGAGAGAGTGTGAGATCGTCCTTGTCTCCTAAAGGTACTCTTTCCACTTTTCCTTCACTGAGACATTTTCCTGAAAACCGCTTTTCTCCCAGGCTCTCCGTGGAGACTGTTTAGAACTGAGTATAGCAACCTTCAACAGGTCTTGCTTTTCTTATTTTTATAATTATCGTTTCCTTCTTTGTCCTTTTTAGTATCTGCATAAGCTTTTCAAGAGAGACCATCATAAGGGACAGCGCTACCATGAAAAACAGATCAGCCTTTATGCTGAATATGATCGCCCGAACTTACTTCCCTTTCTCCGAGACAGTACCCATTGCCCACTCGAAAAGGTAAGTCACAGACTTGCCCTGCACACTTCACGCGAAGAAGTTGTCCTCTTTGCTAAGCTGTGGGCCATTCTCCTCTTCCTGTCGCTCAGGGAGTGACTGCTGCTCTCAAAGCAAAGCAGGAGGTTTTGCTGGGCCTTCTGATGAGGACTGGGGGTGCTTTCAGCTGAGATTTTGTTGAGGAGCTAGACCATTTCTATGCCAGGTTTAATTAGAATAAAGGTTTAATTCGGGATGTAGGACTCAATCATCCACCAAGCAAAAACAGTGTCAGGAGTCTGAGCCAGAGTGGGGCCGAAGATCAGCCTGGGAGGGACACCCAGGCGAGCCCATGCCAGAGGCGGTGGCCCCAGACTCGAGGTCAGTAACTTAAGTGCTGTCCCCTGTCTGCTGTCCACATCCACATTGTGTATTTCTGTATTTCTCTCGCACATTACGTTCCATTTCTCTATTATACTGCATTCCATTATAACTGTAAGAAATTACTAATCTCTTTCCCATTATCTTATATATTCTTAAAAGACAGGTGGCTTGTGTCACTCATTTTGGTAAACCCAGCAGCCAGCACTCATTAGACACTTGCTAAATGTTTGTTGCATCGTGAGTGAGGGAGTGAATGAATAAATGAATACATAGACGAGATTGTAGTCAGGGCTGCGTATGAACTAGTAAGTTTTATGAGCCTCCTGTTTGAATGTATATACTAGAAACTGGGCAATCTACGGCCCCCCGTGTTGCTTCCTGTGGTTTTCCATATGGTTTGGAATGCCATCTGACAGCTACAGGTATCTTTCTAAATTCAGATAGTCAGAGAGCAAGCACTTTGTAGTCAGCTCTGTGTATCAACAGAACAAAAAAAGAAAATGTGTTTGACCCCTTAGAGATATGTATTACGAAGCTGACTGTGCCTGGGAGGCCCAGCCTGCTGGGCCTCTGACTCTTGGTCTCGGCTCAGACATGCTATCGGGGTCCAGGTGGGCTTCTGTGACTCAGGGTCGAGTCTACTTCGGATTCTTTCTCCCCCTCCCTCCCTCTCGGCCCCTCCCCACTCATACACTCTCTTCAAAATAAATAAACGAAATCTTAAAAAAAAAAACACAAAAAACAGTTGACAGAGAACATGCTGTTTCCGCGCACTGACAACTTTCGTAGTTGCTTCTAGATCAGCCATGTTGATACAGGTATTAGATCGTTACGAGCCAGTTTCGGCTCAGTGGATTTTCGAAATCTGAAGTTAATGAAAAAATATCTTGCCTGCATATTAATTTATGAAAAACTAACATTTTAAATTTGGGTCTTAAGACATTTTCTCAAGGCTAAATTTGGAAATTCATCATCTTACTCTAAAAATAAAAGCAAAGGTTTCCATCTTCTCGTTACAGAATCTATAACCTAGGGGGGAAAAGTGAGAATCTTATTCTTTGAACAGTACCCCTTCATTTGTATCTCACTCTTCGATGAAACATCATTCGTTTCCAGGAGCATGGGGCGTCTTTTGTTGACCCCTCAGACAGAGCTGCACACCTGTGACCAGCAGCCACCCTGGGCTCCTTCCCTTTCACAAAACTCGGGTGCAGAGGCACCACCCAGATTCTAGTATGTTTGTGCTTCTCCCACACTTTCAACCCATCTTGTTTACAGTTTTCCAGTCTAGTATGTTCAGCAGAAGACACACTGTTCTACCTAAAAGGAGCATCAGAAAACTGCACACCTACACATGGCATGTCTAGTACATAGAACTTGCTTAGCACGTCATGTAAACCTCCCAGAATTCTTCTCTATGATCCACTGAGAAGAACTAGTCGCATGTAAAAGAATTCAACAGAAGCATAGTGAAACCAAGTATTTCTTTTAAGATGTATTTGTTTATTTGACAGAGACAGAGCACAAGCGGGGGTGGGGGGGGTGGCAGAGAGAGGAAAAGCAGGCTCCCTGCTGAGCAGGGAGCCCAATGAGGGACTCGATCCCAGGACTCTGGGTTCATAACTGGAGCCAAAGAAGGCAGACGTTTAACCGACTGAGCCACAGAGGCCTCCCAAAACCCATTACGTTTTAAATAGTTTTTTTGTTTTGTTTTTATAGGTTATCTCTTGTTTTCCACTGAGAGAAAATTTTGAAACAAATAAATTAGAGCTGGTAATGGTAGAAACATGCCATTAAAAATAATGAAGTCCGTAATCTACCTTTTTAGAACTTTGTAGATGAGCTGTCATGTTACAGATCATTGAGATTCATAAAGAGGTTCTCATTAGGATCCAGTATGTATATCCATGTGTATGTTTGCAAAAAAAATGTATTCTTATCCTTGCTCAGGTATGTAAAACCATGTTAAAGAGGGTATTACTTAATACCCTGAAAAAGCTAGCAATTCATAAAAAGCAAAGTAGATGTGCCCCCATTAAATGCATGCAGGCATAACTTCACAGTTCGTGAAGTGAAGGTCATGAGTTACAGGTTCACCTGTTTTGTCTAGAGAGAGACTGAGAAAATTTGGTACCGTTTCCTACTAAATATAAAGTTAAGAGCTTAAAATTTTAATGCCCGCCAAAGAAATCTCTTGTTTCAGAAGAGTATATAGATGTTTAGTCCTATAGATGCTTCGGTGATAATTTGGTGTTCATTTTCTTTTAAACAGGAAGTGTTTAAGGTCTCACGGCTTTATTCAGAGCATGTTGGCCCCCTCCCCCTCCCCCCTTGTTGATGATTCACTTCTGGCAGAATAGCAGCTCTGTCTGTCTTTCTCTGGTTGTCTGCCTTGGCGGAGTGTTGAGAGGAGGGGTGATTTCAAATGACAGCTGGCTGAAATCTTCAGGGTTTCCAGTCAAACTTAGTTTGAATTGATTGAAATCCCACAATCAATATTTGGTCAAAAACTTTGTGGAGACCCTGCCATCATATCAGAAGCCCTTTAAGAAAGTGGTATTCCAGGGGCGCCTGGGTGGCTCAGTGGGTTAAAGCCTCTGCCTTCGGCTCAGGTCATGATTTCAGGGTCCTGGAATCGAGCCCCACATTGGCTCTCTGTTCAGCAGGGAGCCTGCTTCCTCCTCTCTCTGCCTGCCTCTCTCCCTACTTGTGATCTCTGTCTGTCAAAGAAAGAAAGAGGTATTCCCAAGGTTGGCAGTATTTATCAGACTGGAGTTCAGGATTGAAAATCACCACAATGCATAAATCCCAAAATTAATCATAAGCTTTTATGAAATTGTTCCTTCTAAAGGAGATACAGAGGTAGTAGGAATGTATAACTCTGACAGCCATTTAAAAAGACAATAAAAATCATTTATGGAGTTTCCACTGTGCTTTATAACATGGGCTATGCTTTCATGTACCTTATTTTTATTTAATCTCTACAGCAGGACAGGTAGGTGGATAAAGTTGTTTTATCCACAAGAAGCTAAGTCTTCAGAAGTTGAAAGAAACAACCCAGAGTGTAGCACTAATAAGGCGGAGGGCCAAGACTTAGAACCTGGATCTCTTAAGTCAGGTCCCCTATTCTCTCCACTATGGTGAGGAATCATTTTTCAGGTTTAAGATGTTAATTAGGGACGCCTGGGTGGCTCAGTTGGTTAAGCGGCTGCCTTCGGCACAGGTCATGATCCCAGCATCCTGGGATCGAATCCCGCATGGAGCTCCTTGCTCAGCACGGAGCCTGCTTCTCCCTCTGCCTCTGCCTGCCACTCTGTCTGCCTGTGCTCACTCTCGCTGACAAATAAATAAATAAAATCTTTAAAAAAAAAAAAAAAGTTAATTAAAGGGCATCTAGGTGACTCAGTGGGTTAAGCATCTGACTCTTGGTTTCAGCTTGGGTCATGACCTAAGAGTGTGGGATCCTGCCCCATGGGGTTACTGCTTGAAATTCTTGCTCCCTGCCCCTTCCCCAACTCGTGTACTCTCACTCTCCCTCTCTCTTCCTTTGCTTGCCACGCCCCCTCCTTGTGCTCTCTCTCTCTCCCTCTTATTAAAAAAATAATGATAAATAAAAAATAAAACTAAATAAATCTTTAAAAAAGATTCCTTAGTATTGCAAGAATCATGAAAGGCATTTGTTTTTGAACTACTAAACTGTCCTTTGTTCTGTTATTTCCAGGCATGGAAAGTACTAGTTTTCATTTACATCAGGTGCTAGTTTTCATTTACAAATCTCATTTGCTTATGCCTAGAATAGTTAAAAGCAGAGTATCGTCTCTGCAGATTTGGGAATTTGTACCTGAATTTATGATTTCTCTCTTATGGCATTTATAAGGTGGCAGTAGTTAGGAATTTGCAGGAATAAAGCTAGAAAATGCAACATTTACAGATTTCCATTAATGCCATGTAAGAAGGCTAGATAAACGATGGCAGGGTCAAGTCTGGGTAGAAGAAATCCTTATTTAATTTATAGTTCTTGCTAGTTACCCCCAAATCTCTAACTCTGTTCCTTGCTTTTATAGTAAATCAGGAAAAGGAAAATTAAAACATAACTTTTGCATAGTTTTTTACTCAATTTCTGTCATTATTCTGTCTTTTCACTTTATTTTTACTGTGATTCTCCCTTTCCATGTGTGTGTCTTTGTCTATTTCTGTTTCATTCCTCTGGACTTTAAAAATCTTAGTTTTGCTACTCTTTCCTCTAGAGGGAGCACGTGTCCCCAGAACATTCAAGAATCTAGGGAAAAGTGGTTTTATACTTCACTTGTGTCAAGAACAGAAAAAATCTATGTATCGGAAATATTTTTTTTTTTACATTTTACTCAAAACGTCCAGAGATTTCTAGACTCTCTGCTTTCTCATATATGAGAAAAGAATAATTTCAGTTCTGTTAGAAATTAGACATAAAACATTTAAAGTCTGTGAAACTCAAATTTCAGAGACTCAGATTATCTTTGAACTTGGCGTTACACATCTGCTTGCATTTTAGACCCTTCTTGACTTCAGACTTTTCTTTAGACATTTCTTCTCAGAGGACTTGTCATTCTTTATGAAATCCTAACAGCTTCCAGCAGCACCATCCTATAAAATGTTCAGCAGTGAGGAAAATGTACTGTTCTGACAAGATAGCCAGCAGCCACACGTGGCAATTAAGTAGTTGAAGTGTCTAGTGGGGAACTGCATTTTTAATTTAGATTTAAATGACCCCATGTAACGAATGGCTCCTGTCTTAGCACAGGTGAGCCTGCAGACTACAAAGTCTTGTGCTTGGAGGGAAGCATGTTCACAGATCTTCAAGAGAAGGGGGGATGGTTTTGTTGGAAACTTCTGAATGGTACTTTAAAATGTCAGTAAATTTCCAAGTACAAATATAGATCCCTTTTAGTAAAAACTAATTTAGGCAGTTTACTCAATCTTTATTCACACTCTCTCTAAACACTCTATCTGCTCATACTACATTTTCTTTTTCATCTGTGCGTGACATGGGCCCACTCGGCCACAAACTGTCCATCTGTATCTCTCACAGTTCGCATGAATCATGGCCCTCCGTTGGTTTCTTAGTAACTTTTTGTTAGAATGGTCCCAGGTCCTCCGAACTTCATATTTTTTGTTGTTTCCTTTCACTGTCTACTTCTCACATGGGTATCTTGTCCCTGCTCTGGTATCATTCCAGAAGGGTAAGGAATAGGTAAGAAAATTCCATTGTTTATGATCATGGTTATTGATGGTCATGACAGTATAGAGATAAGGCAAATCGTGTTTTTAATCAGAACGAATCAAGATTCTCCTAAGTGTCAGGATTAGGTTCAGCTATGGGTGAGAAAAATGCCAAAATAGTAGTGTCTTCAACAGAGTAGCAGTTTAGTTCTCTGGCCCATGGAAGTCTTGGTGGCAAGCCATGCAGTTGGAAACTCAGGCTCTTTTCTCTCCTTCCCTCACCTTGTATGACCTTCAGCTTGTGGTATAAGATAATATTGTTCGTGTTTCCAGGAGCAGATTGGGTGAAAGAACAAAAAATAAATAAACAAAGGGATGACTGGCCTTCTTTCTTAAAGAATATTGCCAGAAGCTACCATGTTGCCTTTTCCTTCCTGTGGCGGTATCAGTCACATGGCTCTCCCGTGGCTGGGAAGGCTTGGAGATCATTCTTTAAATTCTGGGCAGTCACACACCCACGTAAAATCTTACTGCTCTAGAAATGGGTAAGGGATATTGGGGGATAATTTGGCTGTTTCTGCACATAACTATTAAAGGAGCCTTGTGAATAATCAAATTAATATTTTCCTCTTCATTGTGACCTTTCTGCCTTCTCACTTCCTCATTTAAATGATTTGTGTTCCTCAAACTCCACCCTAATTTCACTGTAATTCTAAAGGTGTTCTCTCCTTTTTTTTAAATGTGTGGTTCAGAATTCCTTGCCCACCCACCCCCAACATTGATTTCTGTGTTCAGCATTTTTTCCTCCCTTTTGGCTATTACTCTCCAACCAAAGACACACACTTAAATATATATGTATTTTACATAAAAATTTTATCATTAAGTCAAAAATCAAAATGTTATTTCCCAGATCCTGCTGTTATTTCCCAGGATAGATCATTGAGCCAAAAGAACTGGGGAGCTTATACTCTTCTTTTTATCTCTTTGGTTTTTGTTTTTAAAACAACCGTGGGCTGCTTGTTGGTATAACTGCACAACCCAATGGTCTTCCTTCTGAAACCTTTTTTGCCTGCTCATCTATTTAAAAAAATACATACTGCACATCCAGGAGTAGCCAGGCACCCTGTGGGGCACAGGGCTGGGGTCACATGGTCCCCGGCCTCAGAGCCCTCAACTGTGCCTGTGATTGGTTGGGAAGAAGTGTGTGGGCCGTCACCAGGGTGACTCCCTGGGACCTGGCCTGGTGTGGGGTACACGGGGTAAGTGCCTGAAGCACTAGTCAGGGGTGGAGGGTAGGGAGTGAGGGCCATAGTCCAGGTGGAGGGACCACAGTAGAGGGGTGAACAGGCTTTGAGGGAGGTGTGGATGCCCAGAAAGGCAGGGCAGGTTGTGGGTGTCAGGGAAGATTCTGGGCTGTGAGCCAGAGCAGAGCCCCGCATCAGGGAGGTCACGTAGTTGGGGTGGGAGATGAGGTTTCCTGGGGATCTCTTACTCGTCCTGCTGCACCCAGTTCAGATGCCGCCTGTGCTGTGGAGCCTTTTACAGGAGGGCCACACCTGAGCCCGTGTCCCGTATCTGTGTACACGCCCCTCTACTCACACTTCCCCCAGTCATGGGATTGGGTGTTAGTGCAGCTCTGTGAGCTTCCCCAGAGCCTGCGCTCCCTTGGGGGCTGCGTGCTGCTTCCACACCTTCCCTCCACCCCTCTCCCCTGTCGTCAGCAGCAGCATCTTTCTGACTCTTCTTTGGGTCTCTATCCAACCTGACCCTCCAGCGCCCAGCAGAGTGTACGGTGAATGTGTGCCAGTTCGCTTAGAGTTACTCAGTTATATATAAACACCACAGGTCTTG
Organism: Mellivora capensis; assembly: GCA_004024625.1. NCBI lineage: Eukaryota > Metazoa > Chordata > Mammalia > Carnivora > Mustelidae > Mellivora > Mellivora capensis. The sequence goes on from PISX010007075.1 coordinate 83,923, forward strand.
TTTCTTATGCCCGGGGACATGCAGTCACCTGTGAGGTTCCTCGTTTCTTTCCTTGATCTCCTCCCTTTTGATCCTTCTTGATGGTCAGATACCATTTTCCCCCTCTCATCTTCTGACAGATGCTTGAACAGAGTTTTCTCTTAAACCCTGTGAGCTGGGAACAGAAATACTCTGTTGACCCATCTGTTTATTTAAGCATCAGATGTTTCCCGAGCCACGGTCTGCCCAGTACTGGGAACGCGCAGCGGAGAGCAGCAGAGCCTTCCCAGAGCGAACATTCCAGTGGAGGGACGGGGCGCTTAAAGCTGTCGTGGGGAGTTAGGTGGGGCGCAGGGCTGTGAAGAAACCTGAAGTAGCAGCAAGAGAAAGCTTGGCGGGAGAGTCCTTCTCTTCAGCACTGGCTTTCTGCCTTTGCTCGCAGAGTGTTCCGAGCTGCCTCAAATAGGGTTAAACTGTGTTCGGTCCGCACCTGTCTGAGAGGAGAATGACGACAGCCACCAGCAAAACCCAAGATTTGCGCTTTGTTTACTTCGTTTTGTTTTTAAAGGGAGGCAATGGGAACTTTCTTTCCAACTCGTATGTTTAAGTGAATCTGTTCACATGTATTCATGTCTGCTAATCCACAGTAACATTTTTACCCTGCTTTACTTAAAGGCTCTTGAGATCTGTCAACAGAGAAACTTTGTAGAAGAGACAGTTTATCTTCTGAGTAAGTAGCTTTTGGTCCCCAGGAGCTGGGAAACACTGTGGTAGAGTGGTGTACCTGGTCTAAGAATGGCTGTAGGTTTTAGACCAAAGGCACACAAAGTGTAGAGCCTATTCTCTTTAAGAATGGAATGCATAGAAAAGGGGACTTCGCAGCTCAGTAGAGAAAGAAGCGTTATTTAATAAATACTGTTGAAGTAACATCTGAATATTGCATAGTAAGTCTATTAGCTCACACCTCGCAAATGAATTGTAGAGGAGATGACGAGTTGGTTCATTTGCAAAAAAAAAAAAAAATTACCAGCTTATTTTACTATCATCCTGGTAGAAAATAATGTTCATTGTCCCCTATCACACCTTAAATAACTGGAGAAGATGCACTTGAATATCGACGTTTTGGAGAGGGGAGAACTTTGGTATCATCTAGCTCTCCATTGTCCCCGGGCCTCTGGCGCCGCCTCTGTTTATGTCGTACTTACTGTCTTTCACCTTCCTCCAAAATGAACCATTTACATGAAAGCAGGGTAGATGCCTGAAGATTTCCCAAGGAAGCTCTATGCAGGTATTCGTAGCAGAAACACGGAGTTCGAGCATGAGGTGTTTCTCCAGTGTCTCTGCCCAGAAAATACTCCAGAAGAGTCCATTTTCGTCATGATGTCATATTGTCTTAGTAGACAAGTAAGGAGAGAACTTACAAAGGGAGACATAATGCCCTTTTCTGAAGTTATGAAAACTTAAAAATCCTATACATATTCTAAAAATTAACCATTTTTAGGACCTAAACAATGGGAATAATACTTGCCTGAAGAACAAAATGCTACAGAATATATAACAAATTGGATATCATTTTATTCACAGGCCCACTATTATCACTTGATAAGGGCTGCTCAGAATGAGAAGGATTGAGTTGCCGTCCCTCCTCTGAGTGAAGCTTTCTACACGTACTGTATTAAAACCTCAGGGAAACCGTTAAAGCCATTAAAATGCCAATAGATCACTGAGCAAAGTGTGTAAAGACAACTGGCCAGATAGAAGCATACTTGATAAATATTTTCATTTAATGAGAGTTATTGGAAGGCTTTCCCCCAAACTTGGAAGAGAAGGAAATGAGGTAACCCTCTGATAGTTGAGTTTGTGTTTGGCAGAGTGTGTCAAAAGAGCAAATCCAAAACTACCTAAAGAGGCAGAATGGCTCCAAGGCCTTTAAAAGTCTTAACCATCTTGGTATCGAGTTGTCCAAAAGAAATACAGGTCTGTCAGAGGGAAGTAGGAGGGAAGTAGGGATCTTATGGACTTGGGTTCAGATTCCAGCTGTATGATCTTGGCAAGTTACTAATGTTGCTGCATATCCTCTTCCGTAAAGAAGAAATAATAGTAGAACATACCTCATAGGATTATAGTGATGACTAAATGATGTAATTTATATGAAGCACTTAAATGAGTATGCAGCACAAAGAAAACACCCAGGAAATCGTTATTTCATTATGTTATAAACGGCAAATGCTAATGTCCCATAAGAAAATGTGTTTTTGTCTTAGCTTTCAAGAGATATGTAAACAAGAGATATGCTGATTCTTCAAAAATGTTTTATTAAAGCCTCCTGAGTGAAGTATTTCTCACATCTTTGCTAGGCCGAATGGGTAACAGCCGCAGTGCGCTGAAGATGATCATGGAGGAATTACATGACGTTGATAAAGCCATTGAATTTGCCAAGGAGCAAGACGACGGAGAACTCTGGGAAGATCTGATTTTATATTCCATCGACAAACCACGTAAGCAGAAAAGCCATCTGCAATCAGACCTGTTTCTTTCAATAAGTCCAGTTACATCTACAGCTGGAATTATCTCAAGACACATTGGGTGAAAAATATGGTGAAGTATCTATGACAAAAACAGGCTAGGTACATTGTAACGATTTCCAGTCCCCCTCCTGTGCAGAGAAACGGTACCTGAATGTGCAAACGAGCAGGTGGTTAAGTTCTTGAAACTCATTCACCCCATCCCCATGAAGCTCGTTCCGACACACTTGTACCCCTACTGAATAAATGTGACCTGACTTAGTTTTGTTTTGTTTTGTTTCTTTTTTTTTTTTTTCTTTTTTCAGTTTGGATATAGGGGTATTTATTTTGAAAATGTAAAGCCCTCACCAGTTTCTTTTCATGGAAACCTAGGCCTGTCACTGGACATTGGCCATATTCGGATGTTTGCTGTGACAGTACCTAATCTCCGTCCCGCCTTGCTTCCTCGTGTGGCACCAGGACTGTGTGTGTGCTGCCTCCCTGTGGCTGCCTCCGCATTTTAGAAGGAGGTACACAGTCACCTGACAACAACCCAGGCCCTTTTTGAAGATCTAGAATGATTCCAAAACCGGCAGTACTGGTTTAAAGTCTGCACCCACCCCCTTCATTTTTTAGGAAGAATATTTTCTGTTTCAAAACGTTCAAGTTTTAGAAACGACTCTTGTGATTGTCTTTTTATAAGAGCTACAAGAGGATAATGTTATTCAAGGCACATTCAGGTGTAGACCATCACATGCACATGCATCTTTGAGAATCAAGCTCAGCATGATGAAGTTGTAATTTACGCACCGCCAAGGACGCAGGGTGGGTTAGATGGAACACGTCGTGACTGGGACCCGCGGACCCCCTGCCAGTGAACTGGGGCATTTAACTTGCTAGCTCTATGGCCCGGAATGAATTAGTTAACCAGCTTGTTTCCCTTGCCTGTAAAATGGGGACAAATACATTCATACCTTGCAGAAAATTGGAGAAAAGTGTGTGACCGCTGAGCTGTAGTGTAAGTTCTCAGTAAATGTCAGTTGTACCCCTTTGCCATTGCAGGCTGTGTTCTGAGTCATCATATGTTCTCTGGCTCTTTTTCACTGACAGAGCTTCTCCTTTATGTCATGAAATAAAAAGAAAGTTAGGTTTTGAAAATTTGGGAATTCAGGTGGTTTTAACGCTTACTTTAAAGGAAATAATTTTTTACTTGAGTTCCTTTAGACTGCTTTATGTACATTGCTGATGTGCTGATCGTTCCATGTGGTATCTTGCAGCATTTATTACTGGCTTGTTAAACAACATTGGCACACATGTGGATCCAATTTTGTTGATTCACCGTATTAAGGAAGGGATGGAGATCCCCAATTTGAGAGATTCCTTGGTTAAAATTCTGCAAGACTACAATTTGCAAGTAAGTATTCTTTCTTAGACAAATCAGCATGGGGAGTGAGTTGATTTGCTTTCCGGATAAACATTTCTAGGGTTATTTTAGGTAACAGAATTCAGTTGCATTATTACATTTTATTTAGGCCCCAGATATATGGGAAGCTCATCAAGTAGAGAGACTAGAAATCTCATCCTTTAAGGAAACCATCCAGTTTTTTAACCATCCCCAAATTTTCTCTTCTTGATGAGCAGGCCCCACCCCTTTTTTAAAAAAAATATTTTATTTATTTGAGAGAGACAGAGATAGCAAAAGATAACACAGCAAGAAGGAGGGAGAGAAGCAGATCCCCTGCGTGAGCAGGGGAGAGAAAGCAGCAGAAGAAAAGGGAGAAGCAGGCTCTTTGCTAATAAGCAGGGAGCCCAGTCTGGGGCTCGATCCCAGAACCTTGAGATCATGACCTGAGCCAAAGGCAGACACCCGACCCACTGAGCCACCCAGGTTACGTTTATGTGGTAGATACAGCATGGCATTGGGAAGGGTGAGGGGTATTTACAGTGGCTGCCAGACCCCTCAAACCGGTTTTAAGTAACATGAGTATTGTGTCCATTGGAGGGAATTAAAAGAAAGTTTTTCAAGGGGCACCTAGGAGACTCAGTCGGTTTAAGCATCTGCCTTTGGCTTAGGTCATAATCCCAGGGACCTGGAATTGAGCCCAGCGTCAGGCTCCCTGCTCAGCAGGTAGCCTGCTGCTCCCCCTACTTCTGCTCTCTTTCCCTCTCTCTCTGTCAAATAAATAAATAAAATCTCAAAAAAAAAAAAAAAAGGTTTTCATATAATTCAGTTATTTCATTGAAGCTACTCAGTAATTCATTGCCTGAAACATGTTGAAATACATGATTTTATTTAACTTTTGTCTGTTGTCTAGACTAGTACAACTTTGTTTTCTGTAAAAATTCAGAATTTGTGATAAAATCAGTGGAACCCGTTATTTTCATATAAATCATTAATGTGCTAATTACAAAGCATCCCAATCTTTTCCTGGTAGATGGTAGCTGCCATAGAATTTGAAATTGTTTAAATCACATTTATTTAACTATTTGGACTGTTCTTTCTCAACTTCATTTGAAAATGAGTTTTTATTATAATACAGAGGAAGTTGCTCTCCTGGAAACGTAAAGATTTTGCAGGTAGAGCCAGAAGATAACGTGGTAGGGAGAGACATGGTTACCAGGTTAAGAAAGGAGGGGAGCATCGTGTTGAGGATTTGTGGGGCCCCTGGGCCACTGTGAGGGTTCAGTGTGGGGGGAGGGAGGGTGCTGCACTCAGGGTGGGAGACTCAGATAAGAAGCAGGGTAAGAAGAGCAGAAGTTGAGGAAGATTGAGAGCATCAAGAAGAGAAGTGAGAGATATAAAGGAATGACAGCTGAAGGAACAAGAATGTGGGGTCTGGGAGTGGGGTGTTGGTACATTAACATTTCTGACAGAGTCCTCGTGAACTTGTTCGGGAAGCAGGTGAAGGTAAGGGTCATTGGAAAGGAACTGGTCGAGACACTGTGAGGGCAGCACGTCATCCCTGTGGGCATTGAGGGACGGGGGCAGGAGGGCTGTAGCTGGGCTCTAGCACCCTCTGTGAACTGGGAGGCTCCCCTCCTTTGCACTGGGGCTGGATTACTGGGCAGCACAGCCTAAAGGAGAAGAGGTTTTCCTGCAGGCGGGGTGGAAGAGGATAAGAGCCTTCCTCATATGGGCTCCCGGGAAGTTGGGGTACTGGGAGAGAAACAGGTGTTTGGCTAAAGCAGAGGTAGAGGGTCTGTCCTGCACAAAGCTTCACGATATGCAGGTATTTATTAACAGCGGACTTGGGAGATCTGCAGACAACCCTGGGAAAGAGGTGCTGGGAGGGGAATGAGCAGGGCAGGGAGGAGAGGGTAGTAGGGGAATGGGTGAAGAAGCAAGCAGAGGGTTGGGGGAGCTTTGGGAGATTGGGCAGTGCCCGAGGGCTGCAGCAGAGTGGCCCAGGTAGGAATGTTTCCCTATTTCCGAAGTGGGAATTGGGCTTCAGGGAAAATGGCTGCAGCGTCCAACCTCCTGAAGCCCTGGGAATGAGTGAGCTTGATGATGGTCTGTCACTGGCTCTGCCTTCCTCTGTGTGTGCCGGGACCCGTGTGAAGCTGCAGATCCAGATGTATCGAGAAACCATTTAGGTGTGGTGTCTCTGAGCATCTCTGCCTCAGGGAAGGTGACCAAATGACCACTCCTTTGTGCTCCCACTTAGTAGTGCTTTAAGCTTGGCCTCTGGGTTGAAAATGTTTCTTTTTTTCTAGCCTCTGCAGTGCCTACAGAAACACCTAATAAATCCCTCTTACTAGGCTCTTAATCCAGAGAACCAAGCTCATGTGCACCACTGGGTCTCACTGCTCATTCATTTTTTATGAATAAATTTGCATATTCTGAGTTAATCGGGAATAAAAATAAGTTATTAGATGCAAAATGTATTCCATATAAAAAAATCATCCACAAAAACAGCTGCTAAATCAGTATTTTTCCCCCTTCATTATATTTTTTAATGTACTGAGAGCTTTCCCTTAAGATGTGGAAGTGTGCTATTGGTGACATGTTGAGAAGGCTGGGAGTTACTCAGCCAGGGGATCTCTTAAACCTGGACCAGGGATGGGACGCCTGGGTGGCTCAGTTGGTTAAGCGGCTGCCTTCGGCTCAGGTCATGATCCCAGCGTCCTGGGATCAAGTCCCACATCGGGCTCCTTGCTCGGCAGGGAGCCTGCTTCTCCCTCTGCCTCTGCCTGCCACTCTGTCTGCCTGTGCTCGAGCTCTCTCTCTCTCTCTCTCTCTGACAAATAAATAAAATCTTAAAAAAAAAAAAAAAAAACCCGGACCAGGTTGTTGCTTCCAGGTCGAGGGGAGGGACCCACGGGGAAGGTGGCAGAACCTGTGGGAATGGCCTTGTGGTCTCCAATGCAGCTCAGAGGGCTTGTTGGAGGGTGCAGAGAGAAACCGCTCACCTCGGGCCGGTGGTTCAAACAGTTCCAGGGACGCTGCCTTCTTATATATGAAGAAAGAGTTTAGAGGTTTTTTCTATGGGAAAGGCTACTGTTAAATTAATGATCATTTATTTTCTTTCTGTGGCTACCTATCAGAGATCACTGTAAAAATAATTTATAGAGCATCTTCAAGTTTCTGGAAAGGTTTCACATATGTATTTTTGACTCTGTGTAGTCTTTTGTTTGTTCCACAAAAGTATACGTGTTCTCACAGGATAAAAAATGGCTAGCCTGTTAATTACCAAAATTGAGGGGGAATTTTCCAGGTTCTTGAATTTGTGAAAACCTGGAACCTTCTCTGTTGGGCCAGGGCAGCAGGGAAGGACCCCGGAGGGCTATTAGGGACCATTCAGCAAACCTGAGGATTCATGGTCAGATGTCAGGGAAAGGGCTTCTTGGGATCTTTTGCTAGTATGCATCGGGACTCTCTCTCTCAGGGGCAGATTTATGATAAAGTATCCATCGCTGTAAAACGTACGTGGGCCACTGAAAATGGCTTTGGGAGTTCACTCACTAGCTAATAGCCAATTGGAAACAGAAGGCAGGAAAAGTTGTAGGAAAAAACTTAAAATCAGTCTCTCTTCAGGTTTTAAAATGTTATATTTTCTCAAATGCAACAACTTTCTTCAGTTGAACTTTTTTAGTATGAGGCGTGTTAGAGGTCTGTGACATCATTAGCGAAGGAAAATATGTCCTCAGCGATTTCAGTGGTGAAGTTGGTAAGTTTATTTTCATATATTTTTTATAACTTGTTACACTGTCAGTATAATTACTCAACAAATTTGAAAAGTTTCATGAAGTCAGTAAGATAAAGTAGCCCTTCATAAACTTAAATGTTTATACTTCATACTTCATAAACTTAAAATGTTTCTAGGCCTAATTTCAAGGACAGATAGCACTTGTTGTTTTACTATAAAAATTACCGGCCCGTCTGGGAAGGTGATGAACTGGGTTTGAGGCCAGGTCCTCTGCCTGCATCTCGTGTGGCCCGCCGGTGGTTCCGTGGTCTCTGGAGAGGCGTTCCTTGTGCTGGCCGGTTACGCAGCCGAGGAGGACACGGTGTTGAGCAGGCGGCCGGTCGTCTCTGAAGAGCGGTGGACACGCCGGGTGCAGAGTTGGACTCTAGGCCTGGCTTTCCCTTCAGCAAGCCTGCTGACCTTCTGGAGGGCACCCCACCTTTCTGGATCTCAGTTTCCCCAGTATATTAAGTCAGTGTTTGTCAAGCCTGACTCCACACCAGAATTATCTAAATTCTTTCAAAAATTACTTTGTTTCAGGTACCACCCCAGATAGGCTAGAGTAGAATCTTTAGGGGGCGGCTAGGAGACTTTAGCCTTGAATCACCTTGAGATTTCTTAGGCTCAACGTGGCACAAGTCC
>PISX010007076.1:0-44343 GCA_004024625.1 Mellivora capensis
CCAATGTTTATAGCAGCAATGGCCACGGTCGCCAAACTGTGGAAAGAACCAAGATGCCCTTCAACAGACAAATGGATAAGGAAGATGTGGTCCATATACACTATGGAGTATTATGCCTCCATCAGAAAGGATGAATACCCAACTTTTGTAGCAACATGGACGGGACTGGAAGAGATTATGCTGAGTGAAATAAGTCAAGTAGAGAGAGTCAATTATCATATGGTTTCACTTATTCGCGGAGCATAACAAATAACACGGAGGACATGGGGAGATGGAGAGGAGAAGGGAGTTGAGGGAAATTGGGGGGGAGATGAACCATGAGAGACTATGGACTCTGAAAAACAACCTGAGGGTTTTGAAGGGGCGCAGGGGTGGGAGGTTGGGGGAGCCAGGTGGTGGGTATTATGCAGGGCACGCATTGCATGGAGTACTGGGTGTGGTGTAAAACTATAAATTCTGTTACGCTGAAAAGAAATGAAATTTAAAAATAAATAAATAAATAAATAAATAAATGAAAAAAAAAAAAAAGAAATTGCGGTAAAGAAATATCCTAACTCTATTCTAAAATAGCAAGGGAGAAATTGCATTAAGGGCCAGAATACTTTCCTCCGAGGGCTGGGAATCAGGAAGGAAGAAAAGACGATTGACTGCAACAATCCCTATTTGATCAACTCAGTTCTGTTGCTATTATTTTTAAGCTCACCTTTGAGTCTGTTGCTGAGGAACCCTATTACCTGAAAGCAGTTTACTAATAGGAACCTACATGAAGCAGAAGAAAAGCAACATACCAAAACCTTTGAATTGGGCCATTCTAATTTAATCCGTCTATTTTAAATAAATAAATTTTTATTTTAAATAAACTATTTTAAATAAACTATCTTTCAATCATTATGTAGCTCTACTGTGATGCTGAAAATCCTCTTGCGCCCAAAAGCAAAATGAACCTTTGTAAAATTTTAATATAAGGGGCTGCAGACCAGTATACTTGATATGCGGAGCCATAGCTCTGGATTCATTCTCTATTAATACTAGTCTTTTCTTACTGAAAATACCATGAAATCCGAACAATTCTTTGCAAAGGAAATTCTTGTATTTTAAGACGTCTGGTGCAGAGCATGGGGAAAGGACTTGACAAAGCTATTCGATATATGATAGCTATGAATTGAAATTTCGTTTTAGGAATGAAGCAAGAAGGCTGAAGACAGCTAATGCAAAACTTGCAAGGCAGTGGGCGGATCAGAGCACTGCGGAGGGCGCGGGTGTTTCAGGGATCGAGACGTGGGCTGGGATGTCAGGAGAAATCCAGCACAAGGCACAAATATGTACAGGAAAGCTGCAAGCAGGTGGGAACTCTGGGTCTTCGCATTTCTACCCACTCAGTTCAAGAACTTCATTAACAACACACAGACGTCATCGCTTTCGTAACTGGTGCAGACGGTGAACCGCGGGGACTCTGTTCAAGCCGTTTTGGCGGAAGCCAATTTAGATTTGCCCGTTTCCACCCTGATTTCTACCATCTGCTGTTGCCCCCAGCAATCTCAAATTTCTCCATACTACAATCTGGCCACAGTAGAAATAAGGAAATCGATGATACAACAGACTAGCTCTTGCTCTGAGTTCTTCCTTCACACACCTTTAACAGTCCTCTTAATCCGTTGGTTTCCAGGACTTCATAACCAAACTACCGGCCCCAAAGGTCTAAGAAGCGCCTACGTGGCGGTAATGGGGCACCAAGCCCAAATTCCACCAATAAACTTGGGCTCCTCGGGATACGCCCCGCCCACCATTCCTGCCAACCAATAACATTCACAACTCTTCCGCTACTCCCGCCCGTTCTTGGGATCGCTGCAGATTCCGCACTGCTCGCCTGCGTACCGTGGATCCACCGTATGTGCGTCCCTCCTCAGCTTGCCCAGATAAGAGGTCCCCCCGAAGGCGGAGGGAAGGACAGTAGCTACCACCGGAAGCCCAAGATCCTAGAAGCTCGTCTCACAAACAGCAGCGCGGCGAAAGGAAAGAAAAAAGGCCACCCACGACACCCTCTCCCGCCCTGTTTCCCCCTGACCCGGAAGTAATTTTCCCCTCTTCTCTTCACTCCGCCCCCTCCCCACCCTCCTACACAGTTGAGAAGGGAGGAAAGGGATGGCCCGGCATGCCCTAGGCTTCCGGTGACCTCTGGCCCTTTTCTGTCGTCCGCTCTCGCTGCCGAGCGTGCTCGCTAGCCCACGGCTTTCCTTCCCTCCCTCCGGTGTTCCTTCGCACGCTACCTGGTGACTGAGGCGCCCGCGACCAGCAGGGAGGCAGCGGCGGAGGACACTCATCATGGCCGCCTCTAAGCCTGTGGAGGCGGCGGTGGTCGCGGCGGCTGCGCCTAGCTCCGGGAGTGGGGTGGGCGGCGGCGGCGCGACTGCGGGCCCCGGCACTGGGGGCCTACCGCGATGGCAGCTGGCGCTAGCGGTCGGGGCGCCCCTGCTGCTGGGCGCAGGTGCCATATACCTGTGGAGCCGGCAGAGGCGACGCCGGGAGGCTGGGGGCCGAGGTGATGCCGGCGGTTTAAAGCGTAACAGCGAACGGAAGACCCCAGAGGGCAGGGCCAGTCCGGCCCCGGGCAGCGGACATCCCGAGGGCCCTGGTGCTCACCTGGAAATGGTGAGAGAAACAGCCCTGGGCTGTGGAGGTGGAACCCAGCGGGTGCAGGCTTTCCTTGACTAGCTCTGCGGGTCAGGGGGCTTCCCATCAGACGAAAGCTGCCTGGCAGCACATGGGTTTAGGGAAGCACATTTCCGGCTGCCTTTGTAGGGATTGGGATAGCCCGAGGGCACAAGTTAGTGTTCTCCTTTGATAGTATCCTTTTGGGTTCAAAAAAATACTTGTCTTTTATCTCAGTGACACAGCATTTATCACTGGCGTTTTGGGTACGGGGGACATTTGCAAATGTGAGGATGGTATTTAACTAGTGAAGGAAGCCAGATTCCATTTACGATTAATACATTGTGGTTGATAGGAATTGTGGTTTCCAAGGCCCAGAACTTGATCCGTAATAACCTTTTAATAATGAGCCACCCCTGTTTTGTGAAGTCTCTCAGGGTAGGGGATAGGTAAATACAGTGACTGTTGGTTGGCAGAGTGAAATGGTGTTGAGTAGCATTTTTTTTTTTTAATCTGTGGGAGCGAATTCTTAAACTTTTTTGGTAGAAGCATGTTAAGTTCATTTTTAAATTTTACCTAAAAATTTACATGATCAAGCCTGACATGCGTGATAAAGATTCTTTGATGTTAGGCCAAGCATCAGAATATTTGGCGAACTGCTTTGCATGTTTTTGTTACCGACTGTTAAATCCTTTTGGTATCTGACAGCTGTGGGGAATACTGGGATGGGGTGGGGTGGAAGATTTTATTTGCCTCTCGGTTTGTACAGTGATAGTTCAGAGTAAATCAGAGGTCAGAGAAACCTTTGGTAAAATAGCTCCCAAATACATTTGCAAGTCATTTCCATGTTATTCAGGTTAAAGACATGATTTTACTAAGTAGTCAAATAAGCTTTATAGGAAGTTTTGATGTGGGAGTGAACTACCATAGTTTAATGCCCACTATATGTTAGGCTTTTGCTAGGCTGTGAGAGGGCCAGATAGTCTTTGTAGTGGGAGAGTAAAACATTGCCTTTTTTTTTTTTTGTAATGTAGAAAAGATGCAGTATGGTATGCTGGAAGAGCCCATGAACTCTGAGAACTAGGAAATGTGCGCTTTGTTGTGGACTCTCTAGCATAGTTAACTTGGGGAAGTTATTTTATCTCTCTGGTCTAGTGTCATCCACATACTATAAGAGGATTACAGTATTTTGGGTTTCATGTCTTTGCCAGCCCTAAAAATCGTTGCCTCTGAGTGCTGCTAATGAGAGTGTTAATTGGGAGAGTCTTTGAATTCGCACTTGTGTCATTTTCATACGTCTGAAATTCTCTGATCATTTCCTATTTCATTTGTTTAATTTTAATCATAGAAGAATGGTGAATGAATGAGAAACACAGAAAAGCTTTTAGTGCTATAATCACTAAACATAAAAATAATTTTTATACATGAAACTTTGTGACATACACACCAAGTAACGTCTGGCTACACAGACAGATGTAGATGTCTTAGGCATTTCTTTTTTCGAACTTGGGATTTTTTTGAAATGTGCCTTTCTTTAAAACTTCATTGAGTATACCTTCTTTATCTTTTTTTTTTTAATCTGGTTGTTATTATTTAATCTGATGATAAAATATATAGTTATTCTGGTATTCAAGTTTTTTTTTAATGTTACACAGGAGTTATCCCACATGAAATGGTTAGGAACCACTAATCTAAGCACTCTAGAATGGGAAAAGAGAAATGTACTTAAACATTTTAATTAGGGGGGTCACAGACTGAGTAACCTCTGTTTTCAGTCATTTTCTTGAAGTAAAGTAATTCTCTACCCTTAAACAAGCTTCTAGCTATTTTTTAAAAATCAGGATGACCAATGACATTCCTATATAACTAATTAGGTACAATAAACACCTTTCAGTCTTTATCTCACTTGATCCTTGGTGATATTTCACATTGTCTTCTCTTAATTTTCATAACTTTTCCTGTGGCTTCTGACATAGTATATTCTGGTTATCTTTGCTTTTTAAAAAATTTCTTGATACCTCCCTTGCTGATTGTTCTCGGTGTCCTTTCCAGGCTCTTTTCTCTGCCTCTTTTCTTGATCTTCATGTTCTATCATAAGCATTCTAAACCTTCCACATCCTCACTAGATGCTTGCTTGCTGTATGGGAGTTTTATTTATCTCATATACTGATAGCTCCCTAATTTCTTGTCTATAGCCTAGACCTCTCAAGAGACCCAAATTTAAGGGGAATTTTCACTTCATTACTTCACAAATATTTCACATCCAGATTCTCCTGTTTTTCCTGAGAGTACCTCTTATCAGTGTTCCTCATCTAACTAGTTTCCCAAGCCAGAGACTTGGATATCATCTTAACTTTCTGCTCCTTACATGTTTTCCACATCCAGTCCAGGAAAATATCTAGAAAATTCTCTTAAGTCTGACTACTACATTTCTACTGCCATTATTTCTCAACTAAATAACTGCTCTTCTTATTGTCTTCTAAATCCTTTTTATCACTGCCAGAATTTGATAGCCCATGCTTAAAATCATTAAGTGGTGTTCTGTTATTCCCTATAACATAAAGTTCAAACCCGTCATCATTTAGGACCCTCCATAATCTTGATCCTGCTTACCTCTTCAACTTTATTTCTTCTTTTCTTTTTTTTTTTTTTTTTTTTTAAGATTTTATTTATTTATTTGACAGAGAGAGACACAGTGAGAGAGGGAATGCAAGCAGGGGGTGTGGGAGAGGGAGAAGCAGGCTTCCTGCTACCCAGGGAACCCGATGTGGGGCTTAATCGCAGGACCTTGACACTTCCTCGTGTTTTTCGCCTTTGGATATTCTGTGAACACTGCCCAATACGCCTACCTTCTCATCCTTCAAATCACATGTAGGTATTTTAATCTTTTCTGAAACCCTTTACCTGGGCATAACATGTCCCTCTATGTGATTACATAACAGTCTGAACTGTTCCCTTCCATAGCACTTACCACATTGTATTAGAGTTGCTTCACATATCCTATGGAATATGTGAAGGTTAGGACTGGCTTTGTCTCACTGTTGTCTTCTCAGAACCTAATACAATGCTTGGTAGAAAGCAGAGGTTGAGTAAATCTACCAGTGAAGCTTCATTGTTTGCAAGTGTGTGTGTGTGTGTGTGTGTGTGTGTACACACACAAGTTGAGTATTTTTTTCAGAACTCCAGCTTTTCATTTTTATTCTACCAGTCAATCCTAGAAGTTGGTATAACAGTCTTAAACCTTATTTAGGCATTCTTTTTATAAATCACATGATTTTGGATCAGCTACAGCCATAATCCTGCAGAAGCTGTGTTCTTTCAAGTGGGTTCTTAGGTAAAGTGCTCTGTACTGTGATTTAGTAGGTGGGGTTGGTTGTAGATTTTTAAAATATAATATGGGAAAGAACTTTATTATTATTTCAGGTATTTTCTTGTTATCCTAGCTTTTATTCATATAAAAGTAACAGTTGGTTGATAGAGTATTTTAAAAGACTGTTGCTCATGCTATAAGTTTTCCACCGTTGATTGCTATTTCTTTTAAGCTGAAACTCAAATTTTAAAATATGCTTTTGGAATTTGGTAAATTTAAGGGAATGAAACCATTGAAAAGAAACTATCAAACTAAAGTGTCAAAAGTATATTTTAACTGGATATAAATGTGTAATTATGAGGATACCCATTTTATTTTCTTATATACAGATTCCAGTTCATTTCCTTTCACAGTGACTATATGTGATCATCAGAATTATATTTTTATAAATACTTGCTAAAAATTTATAGTGAGTTCTTATTGCCAAATGTATATCATTGAAAGCTTTCTGTAATGTAGTCAATGTTACCATTGCAGGACTTGTTTTAAAGGACTCTTTTAGGTCTCCTGAATTTCTTGTTGTGTGTAAAGTGACCTTCACTGACTGCCAAACCTTGATTTTTTTTTCTAACTTTGTATTCCACTAAATTTACTGGTATTATAGTTAAATATCTGTCGCTTTTGTCTTTAAATGTTGTTTTCCAGAACAGAGATGTCTCTGCAAAAGGTGTGAGGCAGATTCCTAGGTTTTGCCTTGCATTTGACAAGTTCTAGCAGTGTTTGTAGAAGAGAGGAGACATACATACTACTTTTTTCATTGTTTCCTTTTAGATTTATTACCTGAGTTGTTTTTAATTCTTGTGTCTTACCCACATAGTTTAGATGTATGTGTATACATATATATGCAATTCCTCTTTGGGCCTAATAATTTTCTGGTATTACACAGTATACTAATCACCTAATGTACATTTTCCTGATGTGAATTGGGATTTCAGTTTTTTTAATCAGTAGTAATTCTGTAGAGGAGCTGCCAGTCTCCTTGTTTGTTTCTTACACTGCCCCTGATATTTCTTCAGAGTAAAGACTATCCTGTTGGTTGTTGTACAGGGGAGTTACATCAAATGTGCTTTTAACTAAAATGAATTCAGCTTGGATTAAAGAAAAAGGCCTAATTGTGCTGATGATTCTCTTTGTCTTTTCATATAAAGACCTTTTGCCCTAGAGTCAGTATTGAGCAAGATAGGATATCTGAATCTGTTTTCTTTGATTTAGTTCCCAGAAGGCAAATCTGGGTGTGATTCTAATGATATTCTTGATAAAACATGGATGACGATCCATGTAGTACTGAAGTAAAGGTTAGGCAACCTGGAGTCAGATTGCTTGAATTTGAATCCTGCCTTAGGCAAACTAGTCTTTCCAGCCTTCTGTTGCTTTATATGTAAAATGAGGATAGTAATAGCACCTACTTGGCATCCCCAATGGAGTACTTTGTTAAAGATTCTTCAAAAGTAATTTTGGCTTAATGCATTGACTTCAGGATTCCTTATAAGATTTGGTGCCAAATATTTGTTGAATTTATTTAGCAGAATCACATCAAGTCACGGAGTTGACTCTGCTGGGCAGTTAATACGAAGAGATGAAACTTACTCAAAGTGTGGATGGAAAAAAACAAAGTTTTCTAGTAGATTATGCTTTATGCAACATACTGGGCAGATGTAAATATCTTTTTCATAATCCATCTATGTTCTTACCAGTATTCACAGAGTTTGAATTTATGCCCATTTATGGAAATTGAGTATATAGCTGAAGTAAAGTTTAAGAGTCCTTATGTAGGTAATAGTGGTGGAAAGTTATTGGAGGGTTTTGAGCAAGGAATGACGTGATACAATTGACTTGTTAAAAGAATTTTCAGGGCGCCTGTGTGGCTCAGTCGGTGAAGCACCTGCCTTTGGCTCAGGTCATGATCCCAGGGTCTGGGATCCAGTCCTGCATAGGGCTCCTTGCTCAGTGGGAAATCTGCTTCTCCCTCTGCCCATTGCTCCCCCTGCTTATACTCTCTTTGACAAGTAAATAAATAAAATTTTTTCAGATCAATTAGAAAATAATTTGTAACATATGCAGAGAGGTGCATTTTCACAGAGTTTTAGTGTAAAATATTATGGATTGTTAGAACCTTAAAAAGAAACTATCCAAAGCAAAAGTGATTTCCAATAAGGTAAATGGCTTTATAGTCTTTTAAATCTCCCTACTAGCTTTTAGATATGCAAATGACCATATGAAAGATACTAGCATTTCCAGATGTTCCCATTATGTTTTAGATCTGCATATCTTCATTTCTCACTTATAAAAATATGCTTTCAAAATTAATTGTCTATGGGCTTATTTCCTCACTTCAGTCTTTAATTCTGAAAGTTACTATTGTAACTCGAGAATGTAGACTGGTGGGAGGTGACTGAAAAGTAGTACAAAGGATTCCTGTAGAATATAATTAAAGTACCTCAAAAAGAATTGTTAGTTGTGTGTTTTCAAATATAAACTTTTTGTCTGGTGCACATATTTTCATTTCTGTCTGGTTTTCACCTCAAAGCTGTTGAAAATAGGGTCTAGTTCCTGACATAGGAGAAGGTTGACATTATGTTAACCAGCTTTTTGTCCTAAATTTTATCAGCAGGCTGAAATAATTAGTTTTTCTGTACTGTCCCTGTTGTAAATCCATTCTTTTTCTGCATTTTTATCAACAAGGGAAATAGACAGAAAGTAATGGGGCAGGCAGTGAGCTTAAGGTAATATGGATGTTAACCAAGATTATCTTTCCAAAAATGTAGTTTGGTTGCTTTCTGGGGTGGCAGTGGAGGAGCAGTGGAGGATAATTTGCAATTTAGTGATTTGACTATGTAATCTGATCCTTTTCCACTGTCATTCAGACCATTGTGGGGATTGGGTTTTGTTTCTGTTTTTGTGTTGTTTTGTTGTTTGGGGGGGGTTGTCCATGGGGTTTTTGTTTTGTTTTGTTTTTAACAGTATAATAAGGAAGGGAAATTAATCAGTCTGATCTTGGCCTTAGGATTTAAAGAATCCTTTTTTCTTTTTCTTTTTTTTTTTTAAAGTAATCTCTACACCCACTGTGGGGCTTGAACTCAGAACCCCAAGATCAGGAATTGCATGCTCTAATGACTGAGCCATCCAAGCACCCTGGAGTAGAAGAATTTTTAGTAATTTTAAAAGGAGCTATTATAAAATTTGAGTAAGTGGAGGACAATAGCTAAGTGAAAGATTCACTTGATTGGTTTTAAGTTGATTTAGACTATGCTGAATAAAAGTAAGAAGTGTCTATCCTAAGAAGCCTTGTGTACTCATTTCTCTGTCTTTTAACTTGTCAGTCCTTGCTAAGACTTTTCTGGTATTCTGTATGGTAGTATTTAGTCTTAAACTTCTAGTAGACAGGAAAGAGTTCATTGCTATTTCTGCTAATGAAACAAGGTCATTACTCTGTCCAGAAAATGTTTTTTATCTAATCTGCAAATCTTTCTTTAAAATACTAAATAAATCTTCAGTAGGACTGTAGTCAAATATACTTCTCACATGCTTTTAATATGCCACATTATTTTCTACATAAACAGTCCCTAGTGTTTAAGAATATGTATTAGCCCTGTTCTAAATGACTTAGAAACATTGTAAACTTTTTGCCAGGAATTGGAAGAATGTTTTTCTTGATATATAATATCAAAAGTAACTGAGTTTCATTATTTTGAAGTTTTATTAGGCACAGAAAGATTTTGTAATTATGATGTGTTCTTGGCAGATTGTGCCTTTTATCAATATAACTGCCCTGTGTTCCATATGAGACTTTTTAATAGTTATTTGTCTGATACTCCCTTCTATTTCTTAGTGTTTGCCTTCGTAACCTTTTTTACATTCTTTTTGACCTGTCACTTTGTTTTAGGTCATGAATAGGCAGCATAATTTTCTAATATGGAGATTTAATCTTTTCACATTATTGTTATTATTAACATATTTAATGATCCTGCTATATGTAAGCTGCCTTTTGGTTTCTTTATCCACACCTTCCTATTTGTATTGGTCATTTTGCCCCACTTTGGGGTTCATTTTTAGTGGTAAGGAAATTGTACCACCTCTATTTCTGTTCTTGTGTTCAACCTTAAAAGCTAGTTTGGCTAGGTATAAGATTATAAATTGAGGATAATCTTTCTTCAGAACTTTAAGTTGTTACTTCATTGTGTTTTTTAGTACCTCATGTTTATGACATTCTAATACCAGTTTGATTCTTTTTTCCTTTGTGGATAGTCTGTTTTTTCAGTCTAAAAACTTTCTGGACTTTCATTGGGAGATTTCACTGTGATGTGTCTGAAAATGTGTCATTTCAGCTCCAGGAATTTTTCTAGTATTTCCTTAAACACACGGTTCTGTGCCTCCATTTCTAAACTCCAGATAGATAGATGTTGGAACATCTGAATTTATACTCCATGTCATTTAACTTTTCCTCCAAACTTTTCACCTCCCTGTCCTCTGTTTTCACTGCATTCTGGCAGATATCTTTGCTCTACCTTTTACTTGTTAATTTGCTCCTCAGTTATGCCCATTCTAATATGCAGTCCCAGACCATCTATTGAGGTGATTGCAATAATCCTTTTTTAATTTTTAGGATATCTAATTAGTGCTCTGGAAAGGCAGCCTCTGTTTTCCAATTTTTAGAGGGGAAGGGAGAAAGAAAATCTTAAGCAGGCTCCATACCCAGCATAGAGCCCAACTCAGGGCTTGATTTCAGTACCCTGAGATCATGACCTAAGCCAAAGTCAAGAGTCAGACACATAACTGACTGAGCCACCTAGGCACCCCAAAAGCAGCCTCTTTTTAAAAATGACTGTGATAGCCTCTTATTCCTCTGATACTAAAGTTTGTTTGCTTGGTTATCCTGCTTTTCTCAAATACTAGTTTCTATTTGAGTTGGGAGCCTCTCTCTCATGTTAGCGGTACTCAATAGTGTGGTCTCTTGGAAGACAGCCCAGGTATGCCTGTCACTTGTCTCTTGGGTGTAGTCGATCCTTGCTCCTTCCAGATGACTGAGCCCTCCTCCAGTCTGACTTCTGCATCTCTCAGTGGAGTGGGAGGACTGTTGAGGTTGTTTCAAATGCAGTTTTCTAGCAATCAATGGGATAGTTGTCCTCCTGTAGTCCACAGTCACATAAGAGATTCCTGGTTGTCTACTATGGATATTTTGTGCCAAGGATTTTTACTGTCAAAATTTTTGGAGGATGATTAAGGCTTTTGACAAATGGAAGATTTTATATTCATCTTTTAGTTAATTTGTGGCTTATTTCGTTCTTTTCATCCTCCTACATCCTAGTTTTAAAATGTGTTCCTTATTGACACTAGCCAGCTTAAACTAACTGTTTAATATTCTGAACTTAGGTGCCTGACTGGCTCAGTCAGTAAAGCATGTAGCTCTTGATCTCAGGGGTCATGAATTTAAGCCCCATGTTGGGTGTGGAGCCTACTTTTAAAAAATGTATTAATATATCTGAACTTAGATGAATGCAGTTTCTAAATCTTTGGATGCTATAAAAAGTAACTATAGTTGTATTCAGAGTAAAGGAGAAGGGGAACAGAAGGTAAACAAGGGGAAAGCCACAAAGAAAAATGAAGCAAGAGTAAGAAAAAGAGCACAATTCCTAGTAAGTTATTTATAAGAGCAGCTACTTTTGCTTTTATTTTGTCAGTGCTTACCTGCTGAAGACCTATAGGTTCTTCCATAATCACATATTTGTTAAAGTTGGATGATGCTGACAAACAATAAAGTTTTGGGGAAAGACGTGCCACAAAGCTCTTGGACTTAATAGCCAGAAACTAGATAACTGGAATTGTCTCCAGAATGCTTCCCAAATGTTGACTGAGGTATTCATAGCTGTCCTCAGTGCTAACTACCAGCTCTTCCATATTGTATATGAATGAAGTATGTGAGTTGGGTCCCCCAGAAAGATTCTGAGGCAAAGATGGGAGTACAAAAAATTTGCTGATGAACAAAGATTTGGGATAACAATTGTAATGAAGATAGCAAAGTGTTTCTATTATCTGTTCTACACAGTTGACAATAAGCCTAAAAGAAAAATAGCAATGCACATGAATAAATGGTTTTCAGAATAAGAAATGGTCATGGTCAATATGGTCATAAGCCTGGTCAATAAACATGAAAAGATTTTCAGATTCATTAATAATGAGGTAAATGCAAATCAAAATATTGGAATATTACTTTATATCATAGTTTTTCAATGAACTTGGCACTAATGACATTTGGATCTGAAAATTCTTTGTGTTGGGGGGCTGTCCTGTGCATTACAGAATGTTTAGCAGCATCCCTGTTGTCTACCCACCAGGTTAATAATAGCAGCTATTCACCCCTGCCTCCTGCAGTTGTGACAATTAAAAATGTCTCCAGACATTGTGAAATGTGTCCTAACCAGTAAAATCACCCCTTACTGAGAATCCATTAGACTGGTAAAAATTAGCTATCCCAACTCTTGCCTGGCAGGAATGGCAGGAAAGTGGATTTTTACATTTTAAGTATTATAGCAATTTTTTTGAAATTAAAAATACATAAACCTTGTGGAATGTAAGAAAGAACACAGATGAACAAATGGGGAGGGGGAAAAGAAAGAAAGGAGAGAGGGAAACAAGCCATAAGAGACTCTTAACGATAGAGAACAAACGGAGGGTTGATGGAGGAACCTTGGTGGGGCGGGGTGATGGACTAAATGTGTGATGGATATTAAGGAGGGCACTTGTGATGAGCACTGAGTGTTGTATGTAAGTGTTGAATCACTGAATTCTACTCCAAAAACCGATTGCACTGTATGTTAACTAAAATTTAAATAAAATAAAAACTTGTAATATGATAAAAAGTACATAAACCGTTGGTTTAGCAGTCCTACTACTGACACTTTATCCCATGAAGATACTTACATGAAGCAGTGTACACTTTAAACAGCCACTCTACCTCCCCATTTTTCTTCTGTCAGTTTATCACTGTTTTAATCACTGATCTGAATCTATTCCTGTGTATTGGTAAGTGTTATTTCCTCTCTTTTTAGAA
Source organism: Mellivora capensis (assembly GCA_004024625.1). Lineage (NCBI taxonomy): Eukaryota > Metazoa > Chordata > Mammalia > Carnivora > Mustelidae > Mellivora > Mellivora capensis. The sequence goes on from PISX010007076.1 coordinate 13,068, forward strand.
CTCCCTTGATAGAGCCCAAGCAGCCAAGAACAAAGGCAACAAATATTTTAAAGCAGGAAAATATGAACAAGCTATTCAGTGCTATACTGAGGCAATCAGCTTGTGCCCTATAGAGAAGAATGCTGACCTTTCCACATTTTATCAAAACAGAGCTGCTGCCTTTGAACAGTTGGTATGTATCTTAGGGGTTTTTTTTTTTTTCTTCTTTTTGCTTGCTTTATTTGCATAGTGTTTCATTTAATACCAGCCAAATCTAATCAATTTTCTGAACAATTTCAATTGTTTTGAAATTACAGGCTTTTTGTTTTCATATCCTTTAATTACATAGCTTTTTTAAGAATAGATTTTAGTTTTGCTGGTTACAAATATAACCCAAAGTTATATATATCAGATTTTATAAAACAAGATGATACAGGAAGCTACAGTTTCTGGTGACCCCAACCTTCTCAATAGTTTGAGGCTATTATTTCAACTTTTTGTCTCCATATGTGGGGTTGGGGGAGACCATGTATTATTGTAACATATTCTTTCAGTTGCCACTATATCTTGTGCAGTTTTTCTTACATGCAGATTTGTCATTCTTTCTGAAATGCTGTATATAGTAGCTGTTGTATAGTTGTGTACTGAGAACATCTTCCTATTGATGAACATTTGGATTGTTTCCTATTTTACCTATTGCATTCAGTGTTTGAGTAAATATTCTCATAAGTATTTTTTGCATACTTTTGGGAGGATAAAATTCAAGAATAAAATTCTAGAAATGGAAATATAAAGAAATAGCATCAGTACCTACTCCCAACAATAATATATGAACATGGTTGTTTTCTGTCATTCTCACCAACTTATATTCTCAGTCTTGGTTATATTTGCCATTCTGGTAGGAGAAAAATACTGTCTCTCATTGTTTTAATTTACACTTCTTAAGATGTTGCTAAAGTTAACTATCCTTTTCTGTGGTTATTGGGCAGTTGTATTCTGCACATTTATTTGTTCAATCAAATTTTATGGATCGTCTCCTATACAGAAGGTTACCGCGGTACGAGCTGGGTTTATTAGAGCAAACAGTTATGCATGGAGCTCAAGTTTTGCTAAACAGCAAACTACTAAACAACATTTTCGTAAATGCTTTAAAGAATTAACCTGATCTTTAATAGAGGAATGACTGGAGATGGGGTTGGAACATAAAATAGTAGAGAAGACAGTGTTAGAGGAAACCATATGTGTAATTGCTCTGAGGCAGGAAGGAGTTTGGTGTGATTAAAGAATTGTAAGAGGGACGCCTGGGTGGCTCAGTTGGTTGGATGACTGCCTTCGGCTCAGGTCATGATCCCGGAGACCCGGGATCGAGTCCCGCATCGGGCTCCCGGCTCCACGGGGAGTCTGCTTCTCCCTCTGACCTTCTCCTCGCTCATGCTCTCTCACTGCCTCTCTCTCAAATAAATAAATAAATAAATAAAATCTTTAAAAAAAAAAAAAAAGAAAGAAAGAATTGTAAGAGATCCTGGAGTATAGAGAGATCCCAGTTGGAGATGAGATGGGCAGGTGAGACAAAGCCTTGCAAAGGTAAGGAGATTGGATTTGATTCTGAGTGTAAAGGGAAATACTTAAGGATATTAAGTAGGGCAGGAACAACCTCTAAAATTGCTTTCAGTGTTCTGTCAAGAATATATTATAGGGAGGCAAGAGTGGAGACAGGGAGACCAAATAAGGATGCTGTTGTAGTAGCCTAGGTAAAACATGAAAGCAAGCTGAGATCAACGACTTGCTGTTGTTTGTATTGGACGTGAAGGATAATGAAAAGCAGGAATGCTAATAATGGTAGAATGGGGAAGGAGTTAGACAGCTAAGTAGAAATTGAATTAAGAAATGTCTATTTTAAGGAGAGTGGTTTGGTCTAAAAAGAACCATCTAAATTTAGATTTTATATAATACCAGGACAATAGATACAATCGTGTAGGGAAAGAGAGTAGAGATGAGGCCTTGAATGTTCCACTTGTAGAACTCGGGGAGGGGGAGAATTTAGCAAAGGACATTGAGAAGGAACACCCATTGAGGTAGGCAGAAATCAAGTAGAGAGGCTGTTCTTTGGAGGTTTGGCAATAAAGGGGAGCTGAGAAGTGGGGTAGTAGCTATAGGGAATTACAGAATCAAAGGAGGATTTTTAAAAGATGGAAAATACTAGAGAGTGTTTTTATGCTCATGGGAATGCTTCAGTAGAGATGTAGATAGGTGCAAAGGAGAAGTAGTGAACAGGGTGAAGTCCTTGAGTGGGGACAATATGGATCACAAGTGGAGAGGTGGCCTTTGATGAAGAGGGGCACTTTCTCACGTTTAACAGCAGGGAAGGAGATGATATGAGCACAAAGATGCAGGTAGGTTTGTAGATTTGGTGGTAAAAAGATGGCCTAAGTAGGTACTATGCCTGTTTTTGAAAACCAGGTTGCTTTTCTTTATTGCAGGTATTTATATGAGCTGTTATAATACATTGTGGATATTAACTCTTCTTATGAATTGGGAATATTTTTGTGTGTTCTAGGACTCTTAATACTCAGCCTGTTAAGTTTCCAAAACTGATTTCTCTTGAACAGTGCTTCCTTTAGTGTGACTTTTTTTAATACTTTCAATTACAGCAAAAATGGAAAGAGGTGGCACAGGATTGTACAAAGGCTGTTGAACTTAATCCCAAATATGTGAAAGCTCTCTTTAGACGTGCAAAAGCCCACGAGAAGCTAGACAATAAGAAGGAATGTTTAGAAGGTGAGGGTATTTTTGTGTTTACATATGAAAATTACTAAAGGCTTTGTAGTCATTGATAAATTTATATGAAACTCTGCTTGTGAGTAGAGCAATCACTTGGATTTAAAAGTTAGATTCTTCCCCAGCTGAGAATTTGTTTTCTGGTTTATATTGAGATTGCTGGTGCTTGAGTATTTGTTCTCAATTATGGAATTAAATTAGTATTAAGATTTGAAGTTTACATCCCATACATTTTTAACTGGGCAAATAATGAGCCTCAGTGTAATTCCATGAATAAGAAATAAGAAAATAGGTTATAGTAAAAGATAGTGTTGCTAAGATTCTGCATATTTTCGGTGATTATCCTATATAAATGTGAGGTACTTGTGAGATGAATCATTAAAGAAAACATTTGGTTTTTGCTCTTGGTATTTTCATACATGATTTTATACCCGATTGGAAAGTATGTAGTTAGTACAAAGCATCAGGTGAATTTCCATTCTCAGTAAATGCTGTAAGTATTCTCTGGCCTCTAATTGGCCATATTTGCTTCCAAAACTTCAATTAGAATATATAGGCCACTGGCTTTTAAAGTACATTTTTGTAGGTGACCTGGAGCTTAACCAAAGTGATTTCTGCAAGTTTAAACTACTTTAAAAGCATCAGTAATCAGATTTTGCCAAAACTATTTTTTAATAACATTATTTAAAAGAAAAAAGCCATTTTATTTATAAAGTCTGGATTACCAAGTGAGGGTGGTTTAATAATGTTTTAGAAAAGTTTGAGGTTTTGTGGTGTCATGTACTTTGGTGGTGGGTGGAAGGACAGTTGCTTTGGAAAAGAGAATTCTGAGTTTTCAGCCAGCCCTTGAAGTTATTAACAGTTAATAATTGGTAGGAAGGAGGTTAAGTGGATTTTAGGAAAATTAGGAAAATGGATTTTAGGAAAAAGACATTGGCATTGGCATTAGCCAGGTTATCAGGGGAACATACAGCAGATTGACTTGTTTGGAGGATTTGGAAGTTTGAGAAACTGAATTCAGAAAGAGTGGGAACAGCCAGTGTTTGAGTATTCAGAAAGGTTGAGAGTTTTAGGAACCACTGATCTTTTAACTTTGAAACCACTTTATCTTGAGCTGTGGCATAACCAGATGAAAATGGTATTTTGCAGCAGATTTAATTGAGAACTCTTGGCCAGATGGCTTTGGACACAAGGAATAACTCTGAGGCCTATAAAAAGAATCAGACATGAGAGAGCCACATTTCATTGATTTGGCCTTTAGGTACTGGCCAGAAGAGAATCTTCCTGGATTCCTTGTTTATTTACTATGTAGAATGTGAGAGTGGTGAGAAACATCACAAACCATGCAGTATAGTCCCTTGGATTTCACAGGTGAGGAAAGCGAATAACCAGAGAAGTGGAATGAATTTATGAGCTTTGAGTTTGGTTATAGAGTATATAAAACTAAAGTATTGAACAGAATCAATTCATTGGAAATGAAATTGATAGCTGTAATCAGGCTATCAATTTGGTTTGGCTTTCTGTGGTAACATGGTACCCATTTGATGCTGCTGATCATCTTTGCAATAATTTTATACTTTTATTTTTTCCATCATTTCTAGATGTCACTGCTGTATGTATACTAGAAGGTTTCCAAAATCAACAAAGCATGCTGTTAGCTGATAAAGTTCTTAAACTTCTTGGAAAAGAAAAAGCCAAAGAAAAATACAAGGTAAGTCTGAGTTGGTCAATTGAGGGAACATACAGTATGAAGGGTCATTTTTAATTTACACTGCTTAAACTTGGATGTGATAGTAATGGTAACGACTGAAATTAGATCTGGATTGTATTTCTTTTCCTGTAATATCAGGCTTATGTGGCTTATCTTTTCAAAATAAGAATGTTAAATGTAGGCTATATCCAATATGGTATCTGGAGGATACTGAAAGAATTCATCTATATTAGGGGTCACCAAAGAAGCCCTATGGGCCATATCCAGTCTGCCCCCTGTTTGTATAAGTAATGTTTTAACTGGGAAACAGCACTCAGACATTGTTTTTGGCTGCTTTTAAGCTTTAACAGCAGAGTAGAGTAGTTGTGACAGAGACTATGGCCTGCAAAGCCCAAAATACTTATTATCTCATCTTTTACGGGAAAAATTTGCCAACTCCTGCCTGTATCATTAAAGTTTTTAAAGGTATAATATGTAAATTGGCACTGGTTTTAGGCAATCTGTAACAGATGACTTAATTCAAGAAACATTTATTGAACAAAGCAATTTTAGGAGGGTGGGTAGCTATAGTTCTTGCCCTTAACAGAATTACAATTTAGTGAGAGAGACCATTAATAAGTGTGAAAGGCATGATACAATGAAGTGTCATGGAGGGCTATGAGTAGAGTGCCATGGGACTACCACAAGCATCACTAAATATCACTGGAGATTTTCTGCTAAACTTCAGGAATATTAAGGCAGTTGTTCCTTTTTTCTTGAAGGAAACTTTTAAATTGACTTCAATAAGCTGTATGTTTGTTTTTTTTTAGTTTTGCACTCCTGAATATTCACTGAGTTAAACAGTTAAAACAGGTTTCTTCACTGCAAGACTTTTATGTGCTAGGATATTTTGTGAATCTTCAGGAGGAATGTAGCTGTAGTGGTGTGGTTGTTCTCAGTCTTTCTAACCTCTAGAACCCTTTTTTCCCTTGATCATTTCTTAGAACACGTTCCTCAAAACACTGTGTAAGTACCATGTAATAGTCTCCCAACCTCAAAGGCGCCTAGTTTCCTTGTGTGTATTTATATAATGCTATTGTTGAGTGACTGTACTGGTTGGACTTCAGGGTGGCAAGAAAATATAAGATAACCCACATTTACACAGGTTCCAAATCAGTTTCCACTTAAATTTTCTTTTTCTTTTTCTTTTTTTTTTTAAGTTTTTATTTGTTAAGTAATCTCTGCACCCAACATGAGGCTCAAATTCACAACCCCAAGATCAGGAGTCACACACTTTTCCAACTTGAGCCAGCCAGGTGCTCCTCCACTTAGATTTTCTAATCTGTTTGTATGCCACCTTTGTGACACAAAATCACAAAATACTTTTTTTTTTTTTAAGATTTTATTTATTTATTTGACAGAGAGAGAGATCACAAGCAGGCAGAGAGAGGGGGACACAGGCTCCCTGCTGAGCAGAGAGCCCAACGTGAGCTTTGATCCCAGAACCCTGGGATCACGACCTGAGCTGAAAGCAGAGGCCCAGCCCACTGAGTCACCCAAGCACCCCACAAAATATTTTTTACATTATTTTTTTTATTTTTACAACAACCCTGTAAGATAAATAAGGCAAATATTTTTATTGCCATCTGGAGATGAGAAAACTGAAAATGACATGTACCAGGTCACATGGCTAATAAGTGGCAGAGCTAGAATTTGTATCTTGTTCCTTTGATACTTATTAAGTCCATTGCTTACATTGTTTCCATTTTAAATTTGTAATTCTCTGTGGAAGGCAGGGAGGTGCCTTTTCCAAGCTGAAATAGTAAACTAAAGACATTAACTTACTCAGTCTTTAGTACTGCTTTTTAAAATGGCAAATGATTGCCACTGTATATTCCTATGCACACAGTCTTTAGTGAAATACATGTAGTATACATACATTTCACTTGATGGGTGACCATTTAATTTAAAATGTTAACTTGTATAATCCTAAAGTAAGAAATTGAATCTCTTCCACAAAAATACGGGTTTTCCCTTAGATTTCCTGTGTTTTCTTCCCTCCCAATCTCATCTATCCTAGATTAGGTCATTTACTTACAAAGGCAAATTCCCTTTTTTTTTCCTCTTTCAAATATAAAAGTATTAAATCTACCAAAATAACAGAAATGGTATTTGTTATGCATATGATCTAAAATGTCATATTTCAATTTAAAATACCCTCTTTAAAACTTTATCCTAATCAGACTAAAAGAAGTAAAATACTTCCATAATTATGAATCAGGTTGCCATGCCAAAAAGTGGTAATTTAAGTAAGAAATGAGATTTCCCTAAAGATAAAATGTAGTGATCCGAAGGGGCACATGCATCCAAATATTTATAGCAGCAATGTCCACAGTAGCCAAACTATGGAAAGAGTCTAGATGTCCATCAATAGATGAATGGATAAAGAAGATGGGGGGGGGTGTATACATACAATGGAATACTATGCAGCCATCAAAAAAACCAAAATCTTGTCATTTTCAACAACCTGGACGAAACTAGAGGGTATTATGCTAAGTGAAATAAGTCAGTCAGAGAAAGACAATTATCATATGATCTCTCTGATATGAGGAATTTGAGAGGCAGGGCGGAGGGTCGTTGGGGGGAAGCGAGGAAAAAATGAAACAAGATGGGACTGGGGAGGGAGACAAACCATAAGAGACTCTTAATCTCATGAAACAAACTGAGGGTTGCTAGAGGGGGTTGGGGGGTAGGGACAGGCTGGGTGATGGACATTGGGGAGGGTATGTGCTATGGTGAGTGCTGTGAATTACGTAAAACTGATGATTCACAGACCTGTACCCCTGAAACAAATAATATATGTTAATTTTAAGAAATGAGACATCAACTTTAAGAGAAGTTTTTTAAAAAATGAGATTTCATTCAGACTTTCAATGGCATTTACTGTAATGGAGACGCAGTACAACTGGAGGACAGATGAAAGCCTATGGTAAATAGACTTAACATTACAGCACCTGTGTAAGATGTGGTCTTGAATGGTTAATTAAGATGCTGATCTTCTAGGACAGAGACCAGAGGGAGATCATTTTTATTTTTAAGATTTCATTTTTAAGCAATCTCTGCACCCACTGTGGGACTCAAACTTATAACCCAAGACCAAGAGTTGCACACTCTACTGACTGAGCCAGCCAGGTGCACTAGAAGGAGGTAATTTTTAACTCAACAGTTATTTGCCTCCTGTGTTACACATTTCACCTCTTTAACTTTTAGTGAGTAGTCCTAGGGGTTCTTGATACTTTACATCTTTCAAGAGAGGAAGTATCATTTAATATTTATTTATTTGAGAGAGAGAGAGAGTGTGTGTGTGTGTGTGTGTGTAGGCAGAGGGAGAAGGAGAGATAGTCTTAAACAGACTCCACGCTTAGCTTAGAGCCTAACATGGGGCTCGATCTCATGACCCCAAGATTATAACCTGAGCCGAAAACAAAAGTTGAATGCCTAACCAACTGTACCACCCAAGAGTCCCAGAGGGGTGTCGTTTAAAATCTGCTTGGGATGAGTAACTTTACCTATTCCACTGTCTCTTGTCCTGTGGTTTGGACCCTAATATTCTTCAGTTACCTGAGAATGAGATTCCAGTTTTTACAGCAGTCATTCTCAGTGTTGTACAAATGTACCTGCTTCTATGGTCAGTGTTTTCTCATTTTGATATATTTAAACATGATTATATTTCAGAATCGTGAGCCTCTGATGCCATCTCCACAGTTTATCAAATCTTACTTCAGTTCATTCACGGATGATATTATTTCTCAGCCCATGCTTAAAGGAGAGAAGTCTGATGAAGATAAAGACAAAGAAGGAGAGGCCTCAGAAGTTAAAGAAAAGTAAGTATATCAAGCATTGTATCTGTATATTCCTACATGATATTCTCAAGAGGATTCCCAGTGAGTCAAGTGGTTGACTGTATTGGAACAAGGGCACTAACTTGAAAATTGTCATGTAGCTCAACATCCAGATGTTTTAGTGCAGGGAATATTATAAACTATGAGGAGCTTAGGAGTGCCCTGAAGAGTGACTTCCTTCAGAGTTTTTTCTTTGTTTTCTGCTTGCCTAGCCATTCTTTGGGCTTCTTGTGTTTGCTTCTATAGAGAATAGAAACCAAAGTACAAGATGCTACGTTTACAACTGGAGGTCAAGTGATGTGATGTGGTATGTAAGTCACATAGTCTGCTTGTCCATTTATATTTATCAGTATTGTGTTTTGGTAGTAAAGCTGGCTCTCCTTTCTAAGAGAAGGTACAATATTACTACTAACATGGCATTTTTTAATGAGTTCTAGAAAAATGGGAATATTGTTCCTGTAGCAAAACACAGTTTTGCATCTATAGCATATTGTAAAGTTTGAGGAAACACTGCTTTTGATTTTTGTCTCCTAATTTTTCAACCATTGTTGGCCACCTTTTAAGGAAAGATACTATGCATTATTGTACCAAGATATTCAAACTTTAGTTAGTTGATACACAGTTTTTTCAGAAAATTGTAGTTGAGAAGTAAATGTTTAAGGCAATGCCAATAATTTCCTCTTCAGGTTAGGGAATAGTCCTTGCTAGAAAAACTACAATGAAGTTAAAATGCGGGGAATATTAGAATGTAATTATTAAGATAAATTAAGAGAGTTTTTAAGATTTTGCCTGATATAGCTTAAATTGCTTGCCAGTTTTCCCTACTTAGGATGTATAACAAATGAAATGAGAAAATGTACTCTAACTTATGGAACCTTATATTTGTAAGACCCCATAGAGGTTAGTTAGTATAAATTTCCTTTTCACATTAAAAAAAAAAATCCCTTCTACAAGCATCCTCAATAAAAGTTAGCATCTTAGAAGAATAATGATGTTAGAAGAATAATCATGTATTTTAAAAAGTAAGAAGGTGTGTGGTCTTTTAAATGTTGTACTTAATAGAGGACTCTTCCTTTGAATTTCCTTCTTTGATATTTCCACCTATTCATTCTGGGTCTGTTTATTTAGGAGAAACAACACAGCTTCTGGATGAGAGCCCTTCAGATAATTCTCTGCCTCCCGTCTTGCTCTTTTACAGTGCATTTTCCACAACAGAGTGTTCTTTACCAAGCACAGATTGGGACACAGATTAGTTCATCTTTTAATATACATAAATGCTGAAGCCTAGGCAGTAACCCTAGGTTTCTGCTGTTGATTCTGCTGTTAACCCTTTTTTTTTAAACTTCCCAGGACATCAGGAAAAATCCCAGTCCACATCAGGAATCCTTATCTGTTATCCCTCTCCCCACTGCCCCATTCCAGTCCTACTGGAATGTTAAGGGGAAGTGGGCAGTTGCTTAACTCTAGTAATGCTAAGTGTGGCAAGTTTCAGCATTTGATCCTTTCTTAGTAAATAATTTCCTATGTTCATTTTTTTTTTCCAGTTCTGGATATTTAAGGGCCAAACAGTATATGGAAGAAGAAAACTATGATAAAATAATAAGTGAATGCTCAAAAGAAATAGATGCTCAAGGCAAATACATGGCAGAAGCATTATTACTACGAGCTACCTTCTACCTGCTTATTGGCAATGCCAATGCGGCCAAACCAGATTTAGATAAGGTCATCAGTTTGAAAGAAGCTAATGTGAAGGTACCTTTTAAAATGTGTGTGTGTGAAAAGAATTAACTAAAAAGTGCGGCTTTCGCATGTTTTGCTAAATTTTTCATTGACGTTGCCATTCTCCAAAAGGCTATTTTTACTTTGGAAGCAGCTACACCTAATGATGATTTGATACAGTGAAACTGAAATGTAAATATCAGTGATAGTTATCTTTAACCAGAAAGGGAATTTTTTTCTTTTTTCTATGGCATCTGGTAACTCAGCTTCCTTTTATAGCCACTGCCTACTGTATTAGACTATATTTAGATAGGAGTAAGGGTGATATATTAATGCTATAGGTCGTACAAGATTATAAAATGCATTTAACAAAGCACATTTAATCTGAAAGATTTTATGTTACATGAATTTAAAAATGGGTTCTAAAAATATACAGAGATATACTGAAGTAGATCAAAAATTTCTATAGTTGTGTGGTTGGAACAGCTTTTTATGTGTATATAATTATTTTCATAATTAAGATTTAAGGGGGTCTGTTGAATTATATGAACCTTCTACTCAGTGTTTTAATAAGACAGAGCTTAGCTACCAATTAAATTCATTTATTAGTTTGTTAACATCTCTGTTGTTTGTTTCCTCACTAAATTCTGGCTGTTTTCACCTCCAAATGAATCATTCATGTATTTTGTGGATTGTAAAAATTGTTCTCAAGTATTTGTTAATAAACTATCTTAACCTCTTATAAACAAAAGGCATTGCAACTAAGTATTTGTTAGAGGTTCCTTTCAAAATGAGGTTTTCAGGTTGAAGATACCCTAGTAATATGACTTTTCATTTTATTTCCTAGTGATTACAAATATCTTCTGGTTTTGTTGTAATTATGGGGGTATTCTTATTTGTTTCATTGAAAGAAAATTTATATGTACTTTTGTCTCAAAACATTTTTTTGGAGAAGAAACCTATTTTTTGCTTTCATGATCATGACTTAATTGTTTTAATGGCAAGTAGTAATGATAACTATCATATGCCCTGTACAAAAATTAACTCAAAATGGATGAGAGACCTAAATGTAAGAGTTCAAACTATAGGGACGCCTGGGTGGCTCAGTTGGTTAAGCGGCTGCCTTCGAGTCAGGTCATGATCCCAGCGTCCTGGGATCGAGTCCCACATCGGGCTCCTTGCTCGGCAGGGAGCCTGCTTCTCCCTCTGCCTGCCACTCTGTCTGCCTGTGCTCGCTCTCTCGCTCGCTCTCTGACAAATAAATAAATAAAATCTTTAAAAAAAAAAAAAAAAGAGTTCAAACTATAAAACTCTTGGAAGAAAACTTAGGAGGAAATCTTCCTTATCTTGGATTAGGCAATGATTCCTTAGATATAGCAACAATACAAAAATCATCAAAACTAAAAACATTTGTAATTTAAAAGACACCATGAAGGAAGAGAAAACACACTCCACAGAATGGGAGAAGATACTCACAAATCATGTATCCAATAAGGTGCTTTTATCCAGGATAATATATACAGAACTCAACAGTAGAACCCAATTTAAAAATAGGTCAAAGATCTGAACAGACTTTCTCCGAAGAATATATAAATGGTCAATAAGAATATGAAAAGATGTTCAGGATCACTTGCCATAGGGAAATGAAAACCAAAATTGCAATGAGGTATCACTTTACACCCACCAAGATGGCTGTAATCATAAAGATGGACAGTTAAAAGTATTAGTGAGGATATGGAGAAATTGGAACTCTTACACATTGCTGGTAGAATGTAAAATGGTAAAGTCCCTCTGGAAATCAGTTTGGGAGTGCCTCAGAAATTTAAATATATTGAGTTACCATATGACCCAGCAGTTCCCCTGTAAAGTATATACCCAAGAGAAATGAATATATGTATATATATCAACACAAAAACTTGTACATGAATGTTCATAGCAGTATTATTCAAAATAGCCAAAAAGTGGAAGCAACTCAGATGTTCATCAGCTGATGAACAGATAAATTGTGGTCTGTCTTTACAGTGGAATAATATTCAGCCATAGAGAAGAATGACGTATTGACACACGCTATAACATAGATGAACCTTGAAAACCTTATGTTAAATGAAGGAAGCTAGACACAGAAAGGCCACATAATGTACAATTCCATTTATGTGAATGTTCAGAACATACAAATCTGTAGAAATAGAAAGTAGATTGGTTTCCAGGGGCTGAAGATTAGGAAGGAAATGGGGAGTGACTGCTAATGTGTATGAGGTTTCTTTTGGGGGTGATGGAAATGTTTGGAATTAGTGCTGATAGCTACACAGCTCTGTGAATATATTAAAAATGACTGACTTGTATGCTTTTAAAGGATGAGCTTTAGATGTGTGAGACTTCAAAAAAGACTGTTTTTAAAAGACTAAATTCTAGTAATGACAAACCTTTTCTCATTTTGGTTATGTAGCTTCGAGCAAATGCTCTTATCAAAAGAGGCAGCATGTACATGCAACAGCAGCAGCCTTTGCTGTCTACTCAGGATTTTAACATGGCTGCTGACATTGATCCTCAAAATGCAGATGTTTATCACCACCGAGGACAGGTAAATTAATTTTCTCATCAGGAGTTCTGACCTTTGGATTGAGGAATATGATATCATTTTTGAGAATTTTGTCACAAGTTTCCTTGTATCATTTCTGATCACTGTGAACAAAGTATAGTGTTATAGTTTGGGTTGGCATTTATTTAGTCCCATCTTAAATACTTGTCCTTTGAATTTTGGTATTTGCTTATTTAAAAAAAAAAAAGAGATAAAGAGAGAGAAGCCTACAGATGTTGCCCTGCCTGTTCAAGTTTGGTTTTCAGGTATTTCTGGCTCTTAGGTTTTCAGTGACACTGAAACATTTATTTAACATTTTGAGTTAATGCTCGAATCAACAGGGTAATTTCTGTGGGCTTCTTGCTGTAAGTAGATTTTGTCCTGGACTATCCAAATAGTACCGAAAAATCTCTTCTGAATGGAGTTTTATAATATGCATATTTGATTTTTAGTAAGGATATGTAGTGATGAAAACCATTCCCAGTTTCAGCCTCACCTGGGGAACACAGGGCTTTATTATCTGTTTAACATGGATGGTTTCTTGAAATGCAGTAGGGTGGAATGTATAGGCTATCCATATAATAACAGATTATAACAGGATTAATTATTATTATAACAGGATTATATTATAATCCATATAATAACAGAAAAGCAGCTGCCTTCGGCTCAGGTCGTGATCCCAGGGTCCTGGGATCAAGCCCCACATCAGGTTTCCTGCTTGGCAGGAAGCCTGCTTCTCCCTCTCCCACTCCCCCTGCTTGTATTCCCTCCCTCACCATCTCTCTCTTTGTCAGATAAATAAATAAAATCTTTAAAAAAAAAAAATAAATAAATGATAGGATTTTCTAGTTCACTATTTCTAGAAAGTAATTCTATACTGAATAACTACTGCATGCATAGCATGATGCTAAACCATGATAAGAGACACTGTACTTAACTGGTGTGCCTATTATTTTGCATTGTGTATATTTGGTGTGTGTGTGTTTTGTTTTGTTTTTTTTCTTAGCTGAAAATACTGCTTGATCAAGTTGAAGAAGCAGTCGCAGATTTTGATGAATGTATTAGATTAAGACCTGAGTCAGCTCTGGCACAAGCTCAAAAATGTTTTGCATTGGTAGGTTCTACTTTATATTGTGTTTTCCTAAACATCATTTTTATTTCCCATTGTTAACCAAAAAAGTATCTCACTGTCTACAAAACCATCATCTCTTTTTCCCCCAGAGGATGACTACAAGGGAAAAATGTGTTTTGGGAAATAGAAGTGTATTTGCTAATTGAGGTATTGCTCCTGTATTCCTCTGGATGTTTTATTTGAGTTCATCTTGATAGATGTTTCTCCCTGATTTCATGCTCCCCTAAACAGCACTGTTATCCCTGGGTTTTTTTTTTTTTTTACCATAAGCTAGCACAAAAAAACAAAAGCATTTGAGGAAATACTCTTAAATCATACCATATAACTGCTCTCTCATCTCACGTTGTTAATATTTAGAAACACAAAGCTGAAAGTCAACTAAAATAAGTTCATTTTTAGTGAAATGAGGTACTCCGGTTAACCCTATAGCCTGAATCCTAAAAGACTTTTTAAAGAAAGAAATTGGTCACAAGCACATTTAAATTGTGGGTGAAAAATGTTATTAGATGAAGCTTAATAGTAACTTTGGTAAAGTGTAATAAATTATATTAGATTTAAAACTCCCCTATTTATATGCAAAGTTAACTTCTTACAAGTTAGTATGCCTTCTTCTAGATTATTGAACATCTTGAAATTGTATAATGGCAATGAAGTCATAGTTGTACATAGCCTATGGATCCCTGCTCCGGAGATATTTCCTTGGAACCCTTTTAGATGCAGCAAATTAGGTTAGCAAATCACCTGCTTTTCTGGAAATATTTATGTGATTTTGTGTGACTTTTGTAATATGTTAAATTCCGTAAGTTTTTGAGTTCTTGATTTGACAGGCGTGTTTTGATTGTTTTAAAACAGTATCGCCAGGCATATACGGGAAACAATTCTTCACAAATCCAAGCAGCTATGAAAGGTTTTGAAGAGGTCATAAAGAAATTTCCAAGGTGTGCTGAAGGCTATGCACTATATGCTCAGGTAAATGTGATTTTTCATATTTTTTTCAGTTGGCTTTTTTTTTTTCCAAAATTTTATTTTTTAGAGGTGGGGGAGGAGCAGAAGAAGGGAGGGAGAGCATCTCAAGCAGGCTGTATGCTCAGAAGAACCTGATTCAGGGCTTGATCTCACAACCCTGACCTAAAGTCAAGAGTCTGAAGCTTAGCCATCTGAGCCATGCAGGTACCCCTTAAAGATTTCATTTTGAGGTAATCTCTGTACCCAACATGGGGCTCGAACTCAAAACCCCAAATTCAAGAGTTGTGTGCTTCACTGAATGAGCCAGCAGGGCTCCCAGTTTCCAGTCTTCTTAAAGAACTGCATTTGTATGAATTTCAGTATGGAAATTAGAGAACAGTGCTTCCCTGGTTGCAGCTTCTGTGAACACGAATGGCTTTGTTTCTGTTATGATTCTTCTGGCTCCAAAACAGTCTTGAATCATCTTAGGAGTGACTCCTGTATTAATACAGTTTGAGAACCCTGGCCCTAAACTCAACATGGGGAAGCTTAAGTTGAGTATTTCCCTCAAGTGTTCATTTGGATTGGATTAGCAAAGGTTTATTACCTGAGGAAAATTTACTCTGTGCAGTTGGTAGGAAGAATGTGATGGAAAGGCTTTTCTTCCTATTGAGATCACTATCCTTTTAAATGGTTAGATAGGCTGAATAGCTCATTTTAATTCCTCTGTGGTTTGCCAAATCTGAAACCTTTCCTTGCTTTAGGATTGAAGGTATGGAAAGGAGAATGTACACGTAAATTATTTTCACTTTTTAATTGTAGTCTGAAGTCTTTGAAAACTTACTAATTTTAAGTCATCCATTTGAATGAAAATGGTTAGCTTCTTACAGCCGCAATTAGACTTTCTTCTGTAAGTAAACGATCTCAGAATGTTTTCTCTTAGTCTTTACGTTGATAGTTGCTTTTGATAGATTCATAAACCAGATATCTCAGTATGCTGTGTAATATCTTCTCTTACTCTTTTTTATTCCAAAGAAGTGTTTTTCTGCTACCCCAAACATCACAGAAATAGGAAACATTTAAAAATAACCATGGGACACCTGGGTGGCTCAGTTGGTTAAGCATCTGCCTTCAGCTCAGGTCATAATCTCAAGGTCCTGGGATCAAGTCCTGCATTGGGCTTCTTGCTCTGTGGGGAGCCTGCTTCTCCTGCCTGCCACTCCTACTCTCTCTCTCTTTCTGACAAAATCTTTTAAAAATTTTTTTTAATTAAAAATAAATAAAAATGACCATCTGTGATAGATTCCTACCTCCAAACCTTTCTGAAAGTTGTTTTTAGTTTCTTCCATGCATTTTTTTTTAAGATTTTATTTTTTTGACAGAGAGGGAACACAAGCAAGGGGAGTGAGAGAGAGAAGCAGGCTGGCTTCCTGCTGAGCAGGGAGCTTGATGCAGGGCTGGATCCCAGAACCCTGGGGTCATGACCTGAGCCGCAGGCAGACGCTTAATGACTGAGCCACCTAGGCGCCCTAGGAGTTTTTCTAATTGCATTTTTCCCTGTCACTATGCTGCCTTCAGAATAGCTATGGCTTATTGAGCTATTTTCTTAATCAGCACTAATGTATTTCTGTCCTTCCACCCTTGTGATTTTTACTTCATGAAATAATATATGTTACATTATATATAAATAAATAGATATAATGTAACTTTTTTTAACTCTCAAGTTTGAGCTTAGATGCAGGCCAAGTTTCAAAGTTAGGTTCTGTGTGAACTGGTATCCATAAAAGCAAGCATTTCATTTCTGCCATGGGATTTGCCCTAAAATAGTTGACTGTAACTGCTTTTTTTTTTTTCTTTTAGCAACTTTGTTTTTTAAAGATTTTACTTATTTATGATAGAGATAGCAAGAAAGGGAACACAAGCACAGGGAAGCTGAACAGGGAGAGGCAGGCTCCCCACTGAGCAGGGGGCCCAGAAATGGGGCTCTCTCCCACGACACTGGAATCATGACCTGAGCCAAAGGCAGGCGCTTCATGACTGAGTCACCCATGCACCTCTTTTTATTAACATTTTTAAGGAATGACTCTGATAATATTTATTTATTCTTCCAAATGAGTACTGTCTTTATTTTTTTTAAAGATTTTATTTGACAGAGAGAGAGGGATCACAAGTAGGCAGAGAGGCAGGCAGAAGAGAAGGGGAAGCAGGCTCCCCGCCGAGCAGAGCCCCCGATGTGGGGCTCGATCCCAGGACCCTGAGATCATGACCTGAGCTGAAGGCAGAGGCTTAACCCACTGAGCCACCCAGGCGCCCCATGAGACTGTCTTTAAAAATAAGTCCCTTGTGATATTATCATAAATTATGAATAAGTGACTTGAGTATACCTGAGGGAAACTGATATTAGAACTGGAATTGGCACTAAAAGTGGGACTTTCTCTGGTATCCACTGTACGAGATCATCTGCTGTTGTATGTAACCACTTGACAAAAAGAAAGAACAGGTAAGAGTTCATATTTACAACAGTGCTTTGTTAAATAAAGATGTAACATTTAAGTTGGTAATGAATGGATAAGTTAAGTAAATTTTAATTGGTGAACAGTATACTTTTATTTGCTTAGGCTGACAGTTACCTTAATATAACTGAAGTTATCTCCTCACGTAGGCATTAACAGATCAACAGCAGTTTGGTAAAGCTGATGATATGTATGATAAATGTATTGATTTGGAACCAGATAATGCTACAACATATGTTCATAAAGGGTATGTATGTTTTTGTATACCTCTTTGTTTCTGTAAGAAACTTTGTATCTTGCATGTAAGATGGATATCTTCTGGTCATTAAGAAAGGAAGTGGGGGGACTGATAGTATGTGAGTTAACTGACAAATTTCTTAATGCTGTAGATGCTTCACTGTTAATTTTTAAAATTTTATGTTTCATTCTTACATAGCAGTTGGTAAATATACTGTTTTCACTCTAAAGATTTCAGTTCTGAACATCCTGTCAAATGTTACCTATATCAAAATAAGTTTTTCCAGTCCTTATGTACTTATCATTTAAAAAAAAACTGTAGAAAAAATAAAGCAGCTTTGCAAGGTAAGTTAGTAATAGAGTCTAGACCTTTGGACACTTTCTTTATAATAAGGAATTTGGACTATAAAACCAATATAAAATTGAGGGGAAAAAATTAATGCTGATTATATACTGTTTTAGATTGTTTTTCCTTGTAAATTCATTGAGGGCAGAAATGGAGTCGCATGCTTATATTCCTGTTGATACTACGCCATGGTTACATCTGACTGCCTTGTTCCATTTGCAGTTTACTTCAGCTTCAGTGGAAGCAAGATCTGGATAGAGGTTTGGAGCTCATCAGCAAGGCTATTGAAATTGACAATAAATGTGATTTTGCATATGAAACCATGGGAACTATTGAAGTGCAAAGGTAACTTCTGTAGCTTGTTGTAAGGAAATTTAAGTCAGCTTCATAGATATTTATCTTTTCATTCTTCTCATTACAAATAGGTTATTGTCAATATCCATTAAATTCTTAATATGTCATGCCTTTTGAAGGAAGCTTCCCTCAAAACTATATAACTTTGATTTGCCTTCTTTCATTTTTTCCTGTAAAAGTTACACCTAAGTTTTGTTTAAGTCAAGCATATGCATTAGAAAGGAAAATTTGATCTTTTTCTAATATCTCTTATGTGTTCTTCCCTCTTTTCACCTATATTATTTTTTTGGAGGAAAAAATACCTGAGTGTGCCTAGGCAGCGCAGTGCAGCATAAGGGTTCCTCCCAGAATACAGGAAGATCTAGATCCTGCCTCAAATAAGCAACCAGCCAAGTAACTGGACATATTGACACATCATCCCTGAGCCCATGAGTTTTCTTAAAAATCAGGGAGCTCAGTAAGACTTTTTGCAACTCTTACTGCTCATAACTTCTTGTTTTGTGAATATTTCCCAGTGTTGCATTTGGGTACCAGTATTAACAGGTGACAGCTGTTTGTTTATGAACAAACATAGAATTTAGTGCTATATACACCTTAGTAGTAGCATTGCTGTCCATTTGAGTATCCACTCTAGGCCAGGTACTGAAGCTTGCTTGGGTGTTTTTCCAAATTTTATTTCAGATGATCTTTATCCCAGTCCTTATAAAGGTAGGGAGTATATGATCTTCATTTTAACTAAAGAGTGTAGAAACTGATGCCCAAACTGGTTAACAGGGTTACATGATGATCCAGTAGTATGGATAGGATATTAGCTCCTATACCAAATTAACTGATCTTATAGGAATCAACAGGGATTATCTTAACTCCCTGTCATTCAGCCCCTCCTGGGTCCTCTCTTTTTAGTGGGCAGAATATAGGCTGAAGAAATTTGTGAAAATTACATGTAAATATTATTTATTTGCCAGTTTGTTAATGTGAATATTCTTGCACTAGGATAGGATGGGATACTGGTTCTTAATCTTTTTTGAGGAAGGCTATAAATTATTTGTAGAGCCTGGGTTAAGACCCCCTGATACACATTTTGATGGGTTTTCTTGGTATATTAATTATACTTTAAGGAATCCATTCTAAATCCTACCATACAAATAAGTAAACGAATGTAAATAAATGAAACAGATGGCTCATTATCCTAGGATTTAGCCAGTCTACTGTCTACCTAATAAGCAAACATGAACTCTTAAAGTTCTTTTTTAAAAAACATGTCTTCAATATAGCCAGATGTTGTGGTAGGTTAACTACAGTCATCCCAGAGGTCTGTTGTTTTCTTGAGTTTATTTATTATAAGATTACAAGCATATATTCATATATACATGGGTAAGACAAATTAAAACAGTTCTTGGTTCTTGGCAAGTATGTAAAGCCTAACCACATCTAGACTGTAAGAGGTAAATTACATTTTTTTTGACCAAGCATATTCATCCATTTACTCAAAAAACAGATACTAATTACCAGGCGTTATACTAGGTTCTGGAAATTGAGAAGTGCCTATTAAGGATGTAGTTAAGAATATGAATATATATTCATCTGACTTGCACAGAATGATAATATGTCTATGGGAAGACTGGGGACGGAAGGGGAAGATATTTTTCATAAGGATGTTGTATTTGAACTGGGCCTTAGAACAGTGAGGATTTGATTAGAGTCAGGCAGGGATGCCATAAATCATCTCAGTATAAGTAGGAGAGCCAGGGGCCTGGGGGGATCCTGTGTAACTGGAGTGGAGGTGCATAGGTGGGAGTATGGTGGTAAAAGATGAGGGGAAGGAAGAGGAGTTCACAGAGTGAAGGCCCCTGAATACCATTAATGATCTCTGAAGTTACGTCACTGCTTTCTAAAGGAGCCTATGTAGTATAGAAACACACAGAATTTAGGAACCAGACAAGATTATAATTTCAAATAAATCATTTAATTTCTCTAGTCTTACTGTTCTTAATCTGTAAAAAATACTACAAAAGGTATAATGTAAGTACATAGTATTTTTAATAGTAGCTGATATTCATTGCTTCCTATGTGCTAGGCACTATTTTGTTTCTTACACAGAACCATTTTTTTAGAATCATGAAACTGGGTGGTCAGAAACTTCATTGTATTCTGTGAAATGTGAAACATTTAAAATTGTTCTTTTAGAGGAAACATGGAGAAAGCCATTGATATGTTCAACAAAGCTATTAACCTGGCCAAATCAGAAATGGAGATGGCTCATCTGTACTCACTCTGTGATGCTGCCCATGCCCAGACAGAAGTTGCAAAGAAATACGGATTAAAACCACCAACGTTATAAAATCAGGGGGAAAGGAGAATGACCCTCTTTTTAGAAGTTTACTCCCTTTTCAACTGAACCCTAAAGACACTGTCATGAACTGTGTTGAATGGTGGAACTTAGTATTTCTGTTTGTGCTGTTGTCATTTGTTACATGTTTCATGTTTAGGTGTTGTGGGAGTGGCTGTGGAAGGAAGTTTGCAGTGTTGCAGCTTTATTCCCTGTACAACAAAAGCTTAAACATGTTAAAGGGATATTAAAGTTGCAAAGAGTACAGATGATAATTGCCCATGCAAATAAAAACTTTGATTTGTTGATTTGACTTTTTTTTTTTTTGGAGCTTGGGAGTTATGTTCTGGATGATTTCATGTGTGTATGTGTGTGTGTATGTGTGTAATTATTTTACAGCATGCTGGTTTTTAAATTAACAGAGTAAGTGCTGTAAAATAGTTTTCTTTCGGTTTCAGCTAATCATTTTTAGTTTTTCTTTTAGAAAACAAAAATGGGGATTTTTGTTTTGAAGGCAGCAAAGCAGACCCTTTAAACCACTGTCAGCATGCACAATGTCTGATTCTGCAAAAGGTTAGAATCAGTGGCAACTTAATCCTTTTGAACCCATGCAACTCCAATGGATAATGCACATTGTTCTTAAAGCAGCTGGCTTTCATACAGTAAATCACACAGAAGCAATATACTCTGGTATATATGCTGGAAGACTGAAAATTAATAGGAGAATGACCCAGACAAGAGGTAAGATGAAATAGGAATGGGTTTGTAAACTGCCTGTGGCTATTTTCTGTATTAAGTACACTATTTAATAGTGTATTTTTGAAAGAAAATTCAGGTTGGTTGTGTGTATAAAAATGAAGTGTGATGTGTGAGAGTGTATATTAGCTTAAAATTTGTAGTGAAGAAAATGTGATTAAAGGTTCCACAAGGATGTAAGTCATGGAGCCAAAAGCATAGTATTCCTGAGGTAATAAGTTTAGTGCTTTAACTATGGCTACATGTCCTTAAAGAATATTAAACCAGTATTTTCAAAGGTGCTGAGGAAATGTGGAATGCTTTACAGTTTTAAGCTAACCTTGGTCTTTAGGGCCTGACTGCCCATGTCCAGGTCTTAGGAATACTGACAGATTTTTTTTTCCTTACTTAAAATCACTTTGGGTTTTGTTTTGTTTTTCAAGTTGTCACTTACAGACCATCCTTTTGTTTATATGCTGGATTTTTCTGGTGGGAGAGAGGTTGTTTCTTAAGATCTCTCTTGTTTTGAGATATTTGGGGTTGGAAGAGGTTTATTTAGGTAAGTTTGAGTACAATAAAAGAGCAAGCACACCTTCAGTTAACATTTCAGGAAATGAAATCTAATTAAAGTTTACATTTTGGGGAGTAAAGGAGCATTTTACCCCTCTGTAAGAGGGTACTATATCCCAGTGAAGTAAAAAAGATTTTGTCTATAAATACTATCTTCTTAGAAACTATAAGAAATTACCCCTTCCAGAGTCAGAGTTTGGAGGCCCCTAGTGGGAACAATTTAAGATGGCTTGGATAACAGAAGAGTTTGAGAACTCTGTATTTTAGTTCTTAAATTATGTACCTGCTATCACAACTCCTGGATACAGAAATGTTCTACATCTCCAAATAACCTCTGACTTGAAAGTTTTTATTTGCATGGCTGTATTTACATTAACACTGGTATTTTCTTCAACTGTTCTCCCTTCCTACCCTTTGGGGTTGGGTAGAAAAACACATGAAGGAAACTGAAGCATGTGCCATTCAATACTATCATTCCAAATCCTCATGGACTATTGCTCGTTCTGAAAAATATTTGAAACTGCACTGAAAGCTACATCTGTCTGTATCTTTTCTTTTGTAAATGACCTCACATGTAAATTCACCAAATAAATATTACATTCAAGCTTTTCTATCTGTTCTTTAAATAAAAAGGTAGTTTATTCATTTATCATAGTATAGAATAAAACCATAATCATTTTCTGTGGGCTCAAACTAACTGAAACTAGGTCATGTTAGTATATGAAGCAAAGTAAGTTTTTGGTATGACTGGAGAACATTTTTCCTTACTTGGTGAAACAAAGAGAGCTGGTAAGAGCTAACATGGGGAGGGAGACAAACCATCCAAGACTCTTAATCTCGGGGAAACAAACTCAGGGTTGCTGGGGGGTGGGAGGGGAGGGATAGGGTGACTGGGTTATGGACATTGGGGAGGGTATGTACTATGGTGAGTGCTGTTGAAATGTGTAAGTCTAACGATTCACAGACCTGTACCCCTGGGGCAAATAATATGTTAATTTTTTTAAAAATCTCAACATGTCACAGGGGGGAAAAAAAAGCTAGCAGAGCCAGCTTCCTTTATTCCTACCATTACCTGCGTGGAAGCCTAGAAGTTTGTGAACCAGACCTGAGCCTTGTGACTAACGTGATCTTCAAACTGTTTTCACCAATGAGCTTTGATCACAGTTTGCAACCACTCTGTAGTCTTTCAGAAGGGATGCCTTAAGTTATCTACCCTTTATTAATTGAAGTCTAAATAAAGGCTATGTTTCAAAACAACAAGCAGCAGTTTTGGTTTTAAAACAATTCAGATAGAATACCAGGCCTCTGGAAACTCAAAATTTTAGTTTAAACTGTCCCGGTATATCTCAGCTGTCATCATCTTAAGGCTATTTACAGTCAGGAGAACCATATAGTTAACAAAACCAGGAAACTTAAATAAAAGTATTTAAGTTAATTAAGACTTTCTGGGTACCCTGGGTTCTTTGCTGTATTCATAAAGGAAATAGCATACAATAATTAATCCTAACCTCAGTCCTTTATAAAGTTGATTTGTGAATAAAGTGACAGAACTTTTTAACTTGATCTGTTTTCAAGCCTTAACATATTGTGATAGAATAATACTGGTCCCCTGAAAGATACCCACATCTTGATCCCTGGAACCTGTGAATGTTAATTTATATGGCAAAAATGAACTTGACATGGGAAGATTGTGCTGAATTATCTCAGTGAGCCCCAAATGTAATCCCAAGTGAGCTTGTGAAAGAGAAATCACAAAAGAGAATGTGATCACAGGGAGAGACTGGATTGATGTGGCCACAAGCCAAGGAATGTGGCAGCCACCAGAAACTGGAAAAGCAATAAACAGATTCTGCCTTAGAGCAGAGCTTGACCCTGCTAACAGTGATTTTAGCCCAGTGAAACTGATTTTGGGCTTCTGATTTCCAGTACTCTAAGATTCTGTTGTTTTAAGTCACTAAATTTGTGCCAGTTTGGTTATAAGAGTGATAGGAGACTAATAGCCTCTTCTTTGGCTATTGTATGCAAGGTGACTTATGTTTAAAGGAATTCTTCTGGGGCACCTGGGTGGCTCAGTGGGTTAAAGCCTCTGCCTTCGTCTCAGGTCATGATCCCAGGGTCCTGGGATCGAGCCCCACATCAGGCTATCTGCTCAGCAGGGAGCCTGCTTCCTTCTCTCTCTCTGCCTGCCTCTCTGCCTGCTTGTGATCTCTCTCTCTCAAATAAATCTTAAAAAAAGAAAAAGAATTCTTCTGAGTATCTCAAAGTACATACAGCATGTCTTCCTGGGCTCTTAAATTTTGACTAAAAGTGGTTTAAGCAATGAATGTATACCTAGGCTATGGATATACATTGAGTTCTTGAGGTTTAATCAAGAACTGAGGCATTTGTGATGTAAAATGTATGTGATCATGGTATACTCACCAGACCAAAAGGCTGATTTTCAGGTATGTGGCAAAAGCTGACACACCAATATTTCTGAAGAATATAGATACAAAATTCCTCAACAAAATATTAACACCAAATCATATAATACATTTTAAAAAATCATCCACCCCAATCAGGATTTATTCTATGGAGACAGGGTGGTCCAAAATTTGCAAATTAATATATCACATTAATAAGAGGAAAGATAAAAATGCTATCGTCATCTCAATAGATGCAGAAGAAGTATATGACAAAGTACAACATCCATTCATGACAAAAACTCAACAACATAGGTTTAGATGGAGTATACCTCAATGTAATATAAGCAATTTATGAAAAAAACCTACAGCTAACATACTCAAATGATGAAGAATTCAGAGCTTTTCCTCTAAGATAAACAAGACAAGGATTTCCACTCAACATTCTTGAGTGTTCACTTTACAAGAGGCCTCATCACAGCAATAAGAAAAAGAAGAAACACCCATGGGGCGCCTCGGTGGCTCAGTGGGTTAAAGCTTCTGCCTTCATCTCAGGTCATGATCCCAGGGTCCTGGGATTGAGCCCCACATCGGGCTCTATGATCAGCAGGAAGCCTGCCTCCTCCTCTCTCTCTGCCTGCCTCTCTGCCTACTTGTGATCTCTGTCAAATAAATAAATAAAATCTTAAAAAAAAAAAAGAAGAAGAAACATCCCAATTGAAAAGAAGTAAAATTTAGACTTTTTGTGGATGGCACAATCCTATATACAAAAAGCCCCAAAGACTTCACTGAAAAATGACTAGAACTGATGAATTTGATAAAACTGTGGGATACAAAGTCAACATACAGAAATGTTGTATACCCTAAAATTAAGTAGCAGAAAAATAAATTAACAAAAACAATCTCATTTGCAATTGCATCAAAGAGTAAAATAGCTAGGATTAACCTTAACAAAGTAGGTGAGAGATATCTGCTCTGAAAACTATAAAACAATGATGAAGGAAACAAAATGGCACAAATAGATACTCCATGCTCATGGAATGGAAGAACCAATCTTGTTAAAATGCGCATACTACCCAGGGCAATCTACAGATTAAATGCAATGCCTATCAAAATACCAATGTTTTTCACAGAAGTAGAATAATTTAAAATTTGTATGGAACCCAATAAGACTGAACAGCTAGAGCAAGTGTAACAAAACTGGAGATGTATCACAATCCCAGACTTCAAATTATACTACACAGCTGCAGTAATTAAAACAAGACAGTACTGGCACCAAAAGTCAAATAGATCAATGGAACAGAATAGAAACCAGAACTAAATCCACCCTTATACAGCCATTTCATTTACGATGGAGTCAAAAGCAAACAACATGGGAAAACCAGTCTCTTCAATAAATGGTGCTGAGGAAACTGGACAGCTACATGCAAAAGAATGAAACTGGGCCACTTTCTAATACCATACACAAAAAGAAACCCAAAATGGATTAAAGATGAGACCTGAATGTGAGACCTGAAACTATAAAACTCACAGAAGAAAACAGGCAGTAATTTCCTGGACATCAGCGATCACATTTTTCCAGATCTGTCTCTTAAGTCAAGGGAAACAAAAGCAAAATTAAACTATTGGGACTACATCAAATAAAAAGCTTTTTCACGGTGAAGGAAACCATCCACAAAACAAAAAAGCAACCTACTAAGTAGAGAAATTCACAAATGATATATCCAATGGTTAATATCCAAAAATAGACATACATAACTCAACTTCCCAAAAATAAATAGTCCAGTTAAAAATACGCAAAGGACCCAAACAGACATTTTTCCAAAGACAACATACAGACAGCCAACAGACTCGTGAAAAGATGCTCAATCTTACCAATCAGGGAAATGCAAATCAAAACTACAATGAGCTACCAGCACCTCATACCTGTTAGAATGGCTAAAATCAAAAAGAGGAAATAAAAAGTTTTGGCAAAGATGTGGGGGGAAAAAAAAAGAGTCATCCTGCCCTGTTGGGAAACTGGGTGTAGCCACTGTGGAAAACAGTATGGAGTCTTCTCAAAAAATTAGAATTACCATATGATCCAATAATTCCACTACTGGATATTTACCAAAGAATACGAAAACTAATTTGAAAAAATATATACACCTCTATGCTTATTGAAGCATTATTTACAACAGCCAAATTATGGAAGCATAATTTATTCATGATAAATATATATACAGTGGAATATTACTGAGCTATAAAAAATGAAAGCATGCCATTTGTAACAACATGGTTAGATCTAGAGGCTATAATGCTAAATGAAAAAAGTTAGAAAAGGACAAATACCATAAGATTGCACTCATTAAGAATTTAAGAAACAACAAAGAAAAAAGAGACCCAAAAGCTGACCCTAACTATAGAGAAATAGTTACCAGAGGGAAGGTGGGAATTGGGGGGTGGGAAGAGATGGGTAAAATAGATAAAGAGGATTAAGAGTACACTTACCATGATGAGCACTGAATAATGTACAGAATTGTTAAATCACTATATTTACAAGTGAAAGTAACACTGTATGCTAAATATACTGGAACTAAAAGATTAAAAAAAAAAGATGCAGTATATATATGCATATGTACTTGTATATATGTAATTCCACACAATGGAATATTACTCAACCATAAAAAAATGAAATCTTGCTATTTGCAACAATATGAATAGACCTAGAGGATATAAGTACGTGAAATTAGAAACACAAATAGCATGATTTCTCATATGTGGAATTTAAGGAAAAAAGATAAGAGTTAAACAAAACAAAAAAACAAATTAATGATTTCCAGAGGGGAGCTAGGTATTGGGATGAGTGAAATAAGAGATTAAGACTACACTTAACTTGATGAGGACTGACAAATGTATAAAATTGTTGAATCATGGGATGCCTGCGTGGCTCAGTGGGTTAAGCCTCTGCCTTCGGCTCAGGTCATGATCTCAGGGTCCTGGGATAGAGCCCCGCATCCGGCTCTCTGCTCAGCGGGGAGCCTGCCTCTCTGCCTGCTTGTGATCTCTGTCTGTCAAATAAATAAGTCTTTTAAAAAAAATTGTTGAATCACTATATTGCACATCTGAAACTAATATAATACTTAGTAAAGAAAAAGTTGAGATGCCACTGCCAGTACATAGAAGAAACATCAAAAGGAAGATACTATTTCCAAACATTTTAAAAAGTATTAAAATTAGGTGATATGAAAATAACTACATTCTGGTTTATTTTAAGGTGACAGTGCACAAATTCTATTGGGGGGGGGCATTGAATGCTATTATTATTCTTAGACCATTCTAGATGGTCTTCATGCTAGAGTTCATTCAAGATCCTGCTGCTCGCTGGGACAGAAATGGTGGTGCCTGGCCCCAACCAAAGGAGGGGAGGGAGTTAAAAGTGGGAATAGGTTAAGGAACAACATGACTACTGCCTTTCAGAGCTCGGACAGCTTAATTTTTCCAGTTATTTTGTTGGCACTAGAAGAAAACAGGACTCTGTGCAAGGGTTGTCCTAGAGGCCATGGGAGGGCTCAACAGAGAAGGCTCATGGAGCAAATGTGGAGGAAGAAGACCATGACTAAAATGGACTCCTGGGCATCATTTTGGAGGATGGAAAGTTTAAAGCAAAGGGGACTAGATAGAACAAATGAGTTCTCCACAGAGATGTCCCCATCATCTAAATTATAAATGAACTGCTACATTAAACAGCTTGTACCCAATTTTATTTCAGCATGGCTGCTTTATATCAAGAACTGTGAAGGATCTAAGATTTTACCATTTTTGCAAACAATTTGCCATTCTTATAAATTAGTTTCCTGAATGATGGCAAAAGACTTGAGATCCTAGGTCAGAGACAATGGACTTACTTAAGAATGGCAAGCAACATGAGCTTCCCTTTTGCTTTGCTTTGCTTCTCTTGTACCCCAAATACTATGGAGATGACCTGAAGTAATCTAGATGGATGCTGCACAAGTAGTGGGATTGTGTCACAGATGAAAAACTGAGCTTAAGAAAGAATCTTATGAGCTGACTGCAAGCAAATATGTCTGACTTTAGCCTCAGAGGGAAATATTTTTCTTATACTGGTTTGTGAACAAACCCATCCTATTCTCCAGAAAGAGACAGTCTCTACCTTCCCAAACCATTCACTATATAAACGTTTTTGAAAGGACACTCTGGAAGAAAAGCTATCATGTCTCTGTTCACAAGACAGAAACTTAGAGACTCACCAAGAAATGACTACCTACTGTACATGTTTTTACCTTTAATTCATCTCCAGCTTTATTCTTCACCAATTGTAATATCTATCTTGGACAATAGCATGGTGCAGGGAAAAGTATTACTGGCCTCAGCATGAAGTGACCTAAGTTCTAACTAACAATGCTTTTCACTGCCTGTGTGATCGTAAGTAAATAATTGTCCTATCCAGCTCTAAATTATGCGAAGCTACATCATGTCCCAGATCTTACCCAATTAGAATCCCTTAGGGTAAAGAAAAGATTCCAGAAAATGTAGAAGTCATTTAGCCAGAAAACCTGTACATATATTAGTGCAATCTGTAGGAATAAAGTCACTCCAATTTAACATGTTTTTACTGAGCACCCATCACAATGAGGACTAGCCATAAAAAGATAAACATAAAGGCTTTGAGGAGCTCCAAAACTAAGACGACAAAATTGGTGCCATAAAGCTCAATACAATGTGGGATGGAAACACATACAACAGTAGTGAATTCTGCTAGGACTTGAGGGATAAACAGATTTAGGTAAAGATTCTTGCTAGAAAATGGGGGAAACCACCAGAATTTAAAAATAAAACCAAAGTGAAGACACATTATGAGTATGAGCTGGAAATAAGCCACCCAAATTAAGAGTCCAGCAAGATGAAACTGTTCTTTTTATTTTAACTGGTGAGGAGATGCCAATAGTGTACCATCAGCATATATTTGCGACTTCAGGGAGCCTGGGTGGCTCAGTTGGTTAGTGTCTGCCTTAAGCTCAGGTTATAACCCCAGGATCCTGGATTGAGTCCCGTATCAGGCTCCCTGCTCAGTGGAGAGCCTGCTTCTCCCTCTGCCTCTGTCTCTCATGAATAAATAAGTAAAATATTTATTTAAAAAAAGACTGCATATAAATGAGATTTCTTCAGGAGAAAATAAAAAGGGCTAAAAATAATGGGAAACATCAACATCTAAAGGACAAACAAAGGTGGCAATGAAAAGTTGTTAGACCACTGACCACACACAGTAAGACCAAGGTCACAGTGACGGTGTTGGGTTTCAAAGAGGTCAAACGGACAGGTCTGCAAATAGATTATCAGTAATCTTTGCCAAAGACGTGTCATTGGAATGGTGAAGGCAGACTCTGGCTACCAGGCTCTGAAAAGTAACTGAAAGATAAGAATGGACTAGTGAGCAGAAATGACTCCTTTAAGAAATGGGGTAAAAATAGTTCTAAACTAGGTGAACCCAAGGAAGTCCATTCCAAGACATAATTAAAATGGCAAAGGTTGGGGCGCCTGGATGGCTCAGTTGGTTAAGTATCTGACTTCAGTTTAGGTAATGATCCCTGGGTCACTACTTGCACAACAGGGAGCCTGCTTTTTTCTCCTCTTCCCTCTGTTTACCGTTCCCCCTGCTTGTTCTCCGTGTCAAATAAATAAATAAAAATCTAAAAAAAAAAAAAAAGGAAACCCCATAAGGCTATCAACTGATTTTTCAGCAGAAACTTAGCAGACCAGAAGAGAGTAGTATGATACATTCAAAGAGCTAAAGGAAATAACCTACAACCAAGAATATTCCAGTAGGCAAGGCTATCATTCAGTACTGAAGGAGAGATAGTTTCCTGAGCAAAAGTAAAAGGAATTCATCACCACTAAACTGGCCTTACAAGAAATGTTAAAGGGACTTGGAGGGGGGGGAGGGGGCATAAATAGAAAAGTAAGAAAATTATGAAGAAAGATGTAAAATATGACAACATACACATAAAATGTGGAGGAGGGAATAGAAGAATGTGTCAAACTTAAATGACCAACTTAATGTAATTTGTTATATACTTAGGATCCTATATATGAACCTAACGGTAACCACTAACCCAAAACCTGTAATAGATACACAAAAATAAAGAGAAAAAGTCAAGCCTAAGAGTACACAAAGTCATAATCACAAGAGAGCAAGAAAAGAAACAAAGAACTACAAAAACAACGAGAAACAACAAAATGGCAACAAGTACATACCTATCAATGTATACTTTAAATGTAAATAGTCTATATACTCCAATCAAAAGGACACAGGGTGGGGGAATGGATGGAGAAAATAAAATCCATCTATATGCTGTCTACAAGGGACACGTCAGATCTAAAGACATATATAGACTGAAAGTGAAAGGACAGCACAAGATATACCATGCAAATAGAAGTGACATAAAGAAAGCCAGGGTAGCAATAGTTAGACGAAATAGACTTTAAAACAGACTATTACAAGAGGGACACTTGGATGGCTCACCTGGTTAAGCATCTGCCTTTGTCTCAAATCATGATCCCAAGGTCCTGGGTCTGAGCCCTTTGGCAGGTTCCAGGCTTAGCCTGCTTCTCCCTCTTTCCCTCTGCATCCCCCTCACCACCCCCCACTTGTGCATGTGAACTCTCTCTCATAAATAAATAAAATCTTTAAAAAATAAAAATAAAACAAAGACTATAACAAGAGACAAAGACCACTACATAATGATAAAGGGATCAATCTGACAAGAGTACATAACAATTGTGAATATGTATGCACCCAACACCAGAGTACCTAAATACATAAAGCAAATATTAAAAGATATAAAGGAAGAAAATGATAGTAATATAATAACAGTAGGGGACTTTAACACCCTACCTGCATCAATGGATAGATCATCTGGCAAAAAATCAATAAGGAAACTATCTTTTCAGTGACACATTAAACCAGATGAACTTAACAGATATACATAGAACATCCCAACCAAAACAACAGAATATACATTATTTTCAAGTGCACATAGAACATTCTCCAGGACAGATCATGTTAG
>PISX010007076.1:44443-92099 GCA_004024625.1 Mellivora capensis
GTGGACAAATGAAAATGAACATACAGTAGTCCAAAATCTTTGGGATGTAGCAAAAGCAGGTCTAAGAAAGAAATTTATAGCAATATAGGCCTACCAAGAAATTTATAGCAATATAGGCCTACCTCAAAGAATAAGAAAAATCTCAAATTAACAATCTAAACATATACCTAAAAGAACTAGAAAAAGAAGAAAATCAAAACCCAAGATTAGTAGAAGGAATGAAATAATACAGATCAAAGAAAGAAATGAAATAGACTGGGAGGAGAGGAGAGAACAACAACAAAATATTCATCAAACCAAGTCAGTTCTTTGAAAAAATAAAACTGATAAATCTTCAACCATACTCGGAAAAAAGAGAGAGAGAAGACAAAAATAAATAAAACTGGAAATGAAAGAGAAGTAACAAGTCAAAATCACAGAAATACAAATGATTACAAAGCTAGGAAATATTATATACCAGTAAACTGGACAACCTAGAAGAAATGGGTAAATTCCTAGAAACATGTATTCCTCAAAAACTGAATCAGAAAGAAACAAAATTTGAACAATTATTAGTAATGAAACTGAACTGGTAATCAAACTCCTAACAAAGTCCAGGACCAGATGGATTCACAGGTGAATTCTACCAAACATTTAAAGAAGAGATAATAGCTATTCTCTCAAACTATTCCAAAAATAGAAGAGGAAGGAAAGCTTCCAAACAGTCTACAAGGCCAGCACTGCCCTTGTAACAAAACTAGACAAAGACACTACTAAGAAAGAAAATTACAGGCCAATATCTCTGATGATCATAGATGCAAAAATCCTCAAAAAAATAGTAACAAATTGTATTCAACAATACATTAAAAGGATCATTCATTGCAATCAAATGGGATTTACTGCAGGGATGCAAGGATGGTTCTCTATTTGAAAATGAATCAATATCATACACCAAATGAACAAAACAAAGGATAAGAATCATATGATCATCTCAGATGCAGAAAAAGCATTTGACAAAATTAAACACTCATTCATGATACAAACTTTCAGCAAAATAGGTTTTCAGGGGACATATCTCAACATAATAAAGGTCATATGTGGGAAAAAACAAAAACAACCCTATAGCTGAATCTATAGTTGACATCTTATTCAATGGTGAGAACCTGGGAGCTTTTCCTTTAAGATCAGGAACAAGACAAGGATATCCCATATTCTCACTGCTTTTACTCAACGTGGTACTGGAAGTCCTAGCCACAGTAATCAGATAAGAAAAAGGAACAAAAGAGGGACGACGCCTGGGTGGCTCAGTTGGTTAAGCGGCTGCCTTCGGCTCAGGTCATGATCCCGGCGTCCTGGGATCAAGTCCCACATTGGGCTCCTTGCTCGGCAGGGAGCCTGCTTCTCCCTCTGCCTCTGCCTGCCACTCTGTCTGCCTGTGCTCGCTCGCTCTCTCTCCCTCTCTCTCTGACAAATAAATAAAATCTTAAAAAAAAAAAAAAGGAACAAAAGATATTCAAATTGGTAAGGAAAAAGTTAAAATGTCACTATTCGCAGATGACATACTGTGCACTGGAAACCCTAAAGACTCCACCAAAAAAAAAAAATCACATTAGAAATAATGAATACGAAATTAACACAGAAATCAGCTGCATTTCTATACAGTAATAATAAAGTAGCAGAAAGAGAAATTATGAAGACAATACCACTTACAATTGCATAATAAAGAAAATACCCAGGAATAAATTTAACCAAGGAAGTGAAAGACAGGTTCTCTGAAAACCACACACACACAAAAAAAAATTGATGAAAGAAACTGAAAATGACACAAATGCAAAAACATTCCATGCTTGTGATTGGAAGAACCAATCTTGTTAAAATGTCCATACTACCCAAAGCAATCTATAGATTCAGTGCAATCCCTATTAAAATATCAACGGCATTTTTCACAGAACTTGAATACTAAAATTTGTATGGAACCACAAAAGACCTTGATTAGCCAAAGCAACCTTGAAAAAGAACAACAAAGCTGAAGGTATTACAATCTCAGATCTCAAGACATATTACAAAGCTATAGTAATCAAAACAATATGGTACTGGCACCAAAAAAGACATTGATCAATGGAACAGAATAAACATCCTCTATGACAAAAGAAGCAAGAACATACACGAGGCAAAAGATAGTCTCTTCAATAAATAAATGGTGCTGGGAAAACTGTACAGCAACAAGCAAAATACTGGACCACTTTCTTAAACCATACACAAAAATTAAGCTCCAAATGGATTAAAGACCTAAATATGAGACCTGAAACCACAAAGTGCTAGAAGAAAATACTGGGAGTAATTTCGCTGACATCAGCCATAGCAACATTTTCCTAGATTTGTCTCCTCAGTCAAGGGAAACAAAAGCAAAATTAAACTACTGAGATTACATCAAAATAAGAAGCTTTTGAACAGCAAAGGATACCACCAAAAAAAAGGGGGGGGGCAACCTACTGAATGGGAGAAGATATTCACAAATGATATATCTGATAAGGGGTAATATCCAAAATATATAAAGAACTCATACAACTCAGCCCCCCAAAACAAATAAGCCAATTAAAAATGGGCAAAGGACCTGAAGAGACATTTTTCCAAAGACAGACAGATGACCGATACATGAAGACATGTTCAACATCACTAATCAGCTGGAAAATGCAAACCAAAACCACAATGAGATATCATCTTATACCTGTAAGATTGGTAGAATCAAGAACACAAGAAATAACAAGTGTTGGTGAGGATGTGGAGAAAAAGGGACACTTGTGTGCTATTGGTGGGAATGCAAATTAATGCAGCCACTGTGAAAAACAGTATGGAGTTTCCTCAAAAAAATTAAAAATAGAATGCCCTTATAATCCAGTAATTCCACTACTGGGTACTTAGCCCTCTACAAAAGCAAAAAACAAACAAACAAAAAACCCCACAAAAAACAGACAACCATGAAAACACAAATTCAAAGTTACATGCACCTCTACGTTTACTGCAGCATTTACAATACCCCAAAACTGGAAGCAACCCCAGTGTCCATCCACAGAGGAATGCATAAAGAAGATGTGATCTATGTATACAATGGAATACCAGTCAGCCATAAAATGGGTAAGAGCCTACCATCTGCGACAACATGGAAGGACCTAGAGGGTATCATACTAAATAAATCAGAGAAAGGCAAATACCATATGATTTTACTTATACATTGAGCCTAAAAAAGCAAATGAATAAATAAAGAAAAAGCAGAAAGAAACCCAGAAAAAACTGATGGTTGTACGGGTGTGAGGGAGCAAAATGGATGAAGGGGTAGGAGATACAGACTTCCACTTACAGAATGGGTAAGTCATGAGGATGAAAGGTACAGAGTGGGGAATATAGTCATTGATATTATATCAGCAGTGTACGGCAACAGATGATTGCCACACCTGTGGTGAGCATAGTATAATGTCCAGACTTACTGAATCACTATGTTGTACGCTTGAGTTAATGTAATATTGTGATAGACAGACAAATTAACAATAATAAAAAGAAATGTGGTGAAAAAAATGGGACTACTTTACAGGATGGTATGGTTTTAAGGGAGAAACTTTGAGAATGAGTCTACAGACACAGCAGTAATAACACGAGCACAAAGGAACACATTCATAAGGTTTTAAATATTTCAGGAACAGCTAGGAATCACAATACTTAAAATATTACTACGCCTTGCCCACCGTGCTCCATTCTTCCAGATGCTTGTTCAACTTGGTGAATTATGAACCAGCTATGAAAGAATTATTGAATAAGAAGTAATCTCTCCCTTGCCTGATTGAGTTTTGGTTATTTGATGGTAGATCTGGAGCTTAAGTTGGTTGTTGTTGTTGTTGTTGTTGTTTGTTTGTTTTGGTTATTTGATGGTAGATCTGGAGCTTAAGTTGGTTGTTGTTGTTGTTGTTGTTGTTGTTGTTAAGTAATCTCTACACCCAAAATGGGGCTTGAATTCACAACCCCAAGATCAAGATTTACACATTTCACTAACCGAGCCAGCCAGGCGTTCCCCCAGTTTAACTTTTTAATTCTTGATTTATTGACTTTATTCTAAAGTGCATTCTCTCTTCCAATAACTAGCTTTTACTTATTCTTCAATCTTTGCTCAAGAAGAAACAGAGCTGAATGAAAATAATAATTTAAGAAGAAATATGTAACTACAACACAAAAGTGATTATAGGGCATAACAGAGAAAAGCCCATATGAAACCTGCTGCACTGGCAATATTTTTGGCCAGTGCACATATCACAAAACACACAGCTTTTCCCTTGCCATCCGATCCTGGCTTCAAGACCCATTCACCATCAAAATACACCCCACAGCCCCTAGGAGGTAGCATGAAAGACTTAAAACTACTCCAGTAGATGAAACATTGATCCTGAAACCTAAACTCTTGTCTAAACCCTTTTTCATTTGGTAGACTTTGCACAGACCTAACTTTTGGTGGCTGCAAGAAATCCTTCCCTAAACAACTACTGGATGTCACAATCTAACAGTTAGTTTAAACCCTGTAATGGTAGTAATTCACTCATTTGCAACCAATGCAAAACCATTATCTGTTAGCTCTCAACTTTAAATAGCCAGGCCAATGTTTAGCGGCACTTTCATAACTACCTGCCATACCCGGACTTATTTCAACAAAAGACATCATTACTATAAGGGAGTCACTTCAATTAGTTAAACCTGCTGCCTTATTTGAACTGCAGGAGAAAGACTGTGACATGTAATGGCAAATTTCAAAGTATCACTGCCTAAGTCAACAAGAAATGAGGGACTACAGGAGAATGACCTTTGACCAAGACATTTTCATGGCCTTGAATGCAGTATTCTATTGTTTCAAGTGGACCAAATCCAGGGGTCATTTTGATCAAATATCACTTTTTTAAAAGTGGAA
Source organism: Mellivora capensis (assembly GCA_004024625.1). Lineage (NCBI taxonomy): Eukaryota > Metazoa > Chordata > Mammalia > Carnivora > Mustelidae > Mellivora > Mellivora capensis. The sequence goes on from PISX010007076.1 coordinate 49,371, forward strand.
TCAGGGGGGACATTACCACATACTGTTTAAGAATAAAATGTTACACACTAATGTAGATGCCTACTTCATTCATTTACAGTCTTCGATGCATCTGAAGGCAAGACCCCCCAAAACACCACCAAAAGGACAAGACAACATGCACTTATGGAATACAAAAATAAGTCTAGCATCCATGTGCTTTATCTGTTATAGGAATGCTACATAACCGTAAAGTATCTTTCCTTTTATAGCGAGGATGGCTTGTCCATTGGTTTTTAAACTATTCTGAACTGTTCTTTGAAGGAAATAGCATAAAGTTGTCTGGGGACTAAGCAGGAATTCAAGGTAGAGGGCTCCTAGGCTTGCCACACCCACATCAGTCAGCTCATTCAGATGTGGGGTTTACTGCAAGATAATCTACCAAAAAAATAGTTTTATACTAAAATTATGACGTTTAAATATTTTCTGTGGGCCTACTAGGATACAGACCAATGATTCTCAAAATATAGTCCGTGGTTACCTGAAAGTTCCACCATCCTTTAAAAGGATCTGTGAGGGGACGCCTGGGGCTGGCTCAGTGGGTTAAGCCTCTGCCTTCGGCTCAGGTCATGATCCCAGGGTCCTGGGATTGAGCCCGCATAGCATCGGGCTCTCTGCTCAGCAGGAAGCCTGCTTCCTCCTTTCTCTCTCTGCCTGCCTCTCTGCCTACTTATGATCTCTGTCAAATTAAAAAAAAAAAAAAAAGGATCTGTGAGGTTTAAAGTATTCTCATAAAATACTAAGAAGTTATTTGGGAACTTCTAGTTGTGGCCAAGATGGGAGTTATAGGGATCAGATTTACCCTCCCATCTAAAGTAACTGAAAAAAAGGACCCCAAATGAAACAGTATTTTTCAGACATCAGACCTCAGGACAGTGATCCAAGAGAAGGTAAACAAAAGAGGCAAATCCTCTAATTGCCCTAGCTTGAGTTTCCAGTTTGCAGCACATGGGAACACAGTGGGAGGTTAACAGTCTCCCTGAGTTGAGAAGACTAAGTTGGAAACCCTGGGAAGCCAAGATGGTAAGAGTTCACAGGGCAGAGGTATTGGAGAGGAGAGAGTTGCATACAGAGGAAACTCAAGAGATCTACAAAGGGCTGTGCTCGCATCTTCAGCTGAAGTATTGATCAGCATATGGATATAAGGAAACTACCTAAAGCACGGGCAAGAACCACCTGACAGTGACAAAGAAAAGACAGCCACTGCTATATCAGACAATGATAAAGAAAAAAATACACCAAAACACAGAAACTAGCCAAAAGGAAATACACAGAAAAAATACAGGTGTGCAGCAGGGAGGACAACAATAGTATCATTATTGGGAAATTTTCAAGCAGCCTGATGCATATGTAATTAGGGAAGGGTTCATAATACTTTAAGAAATCCTACCTGAAAGACACAAAGAAATGGAAAAATGTTCCATGCTCATGGATTGGAAGAACAAATATTGTGAAAACATCTATGCTACCTAAAGCAATCTACACATTTAATGCAATCATATCAAAATACCATCATTTTTTTTCCAAAGAAATGGAACAAATAACCCTAAAATTTATATGGAACAAGAAAAGACCTTGACTAGCCAAAGGAATATTGAAAAAGAAAGCCAAAGTTGGTGGCATCACAATTCCAGACTTCAAGCTCTATTACAAAGCTGTCATCATCAAGACAGTATGGTACTGGCACAAAAACAGACACGTAGATCAATGGAACAGAATAGAGAGCCCAGAAATAGACCCTCAACTCTATGGTCAACTAATCTTCGACAAAGCAGGAAGAATGTCCAATGGAAAAAAGACAGCCTCTTCAACAAATGGTGTTGGGAAAATTGGACAGCCACATGCAGAAAAATGAAATTGGACCATTTCCTTACACCACACACGAAAATAGACTCCAAATGAAGGACCTCAATGTGAGAAAGGAATCCATCAAAATCCTTGAGGAGAACACAGGCAGCCACCTCTTCGACCTCAGCTGCAGCAACATCTTCCTAGGAACATTGCCAAAGGCAAGGGAAGCAAGGGCAAAAATGAACTAGTGGGATTACATCAAGATCAAAAGCTTCTGCACAGCAAAGGAAATAGTTACCAAAACCAAAAGACAACTGACAGAATGGGAGAAGATATTTGCAAACGACATATCAGATAAAGGGCTAGTATCCAAAATCTATAAAGAGCTTAGCGAACTCAATATACAAAGAACAAATAATCCAACCAAGAAATGGGCAGAGGACATGAACGGACATTTCTGCAAAGAAAACATCCAGATGGCCAACAGACACATGAAAAAGTGCTCCACATCACTCGGCATCAGGGAAATACAAATCAAAACCACAATGAGATACCACCGCACACCTCTCAGAATGGCTAAAATTAACAAGTCAGGAAATGACAGATGCTGGCAAGGATGTGAAGAATGGGGAACCGTCCTACACTGTTGGTGGGAATGCAAGCTGGTGCAACCACTCTGGAAAACAGCATGGAGGTTCCTCAAAAAGTTGAAAGTAGAGCTACCTTATGACCCAGCAATTGCACTACTGGGTATTCACCCTAAGGATACAAGCATGGTGATCCGAAGGGGCATGTGCACCTGAATATTTATAGCAGCAATGTCCACAATAGCCAAACTATGGAAAGAACCTAGATGTCCATCAACAGATGAATGGATAAAGAAGATGTGGTGTGTAAATATATACAATGGAATACTATGCAGCCATCAAAAGAAATGAAATCTTGCCATTTGAGATGATGTGGATGGAACTAAAGGGTATTATATACTTAGCAAAATAAGTCAATTGGAGAAAGACAACTATCATATGATCTCCCTGATATGAAGAAGTGGAGATGCAACGTGGGGGGTTTGCGGGTAGGAAAAGAGTAAATGAAACAAGATGGGATAGGGAGGGAGACAAACCATAAGAGACTCTTAATCTCAAAAAACAAACTAAGGGGGGGGGGCCAGGGGGAGAGGGGTAGAGAGAGGGTGGTGGGGTTATGGACATTGGGGAGGGTATGTGCTATGGTGAGTGCTGTGAAGTGTTTAAACCTGGCAATTCACAGACCTGTACCCCTAGGGCTAATAATACATTATGTTTATAAAAAAAAAAAAAAAGAAAGAAAGAAATCCTACCTGATAATGTTCTAAATTTGATGAAAATTATAAAACCAAGGATGCACAAATCACAAAGAACTCCAGAACATAAGACACGTGGGGAAAAAAAATACCTGCTCTAAAGCACATCATAATCAAGTTTTGTGAAATTAATGAAGAAGAGAAAAATCTTAAAAGCATACAGAGGAAAAACAGACATTACAGAAAGGGACAAAGGATAATAATAACAGTACACTTTGCCTCTAGAATGCAAGCCAGAATACAGGAGAGCAGCATATTTAAAGTATTCAAAGGAAAGAAAAAAAAGGGAATTCTACAATCAGTAAAAAAATATTTTAAAAAGTGAAAGTAATATAAAAACTTTTCAGATATACAAACGTTGAAAATATAAATCACCAGGAGACCTACACTACCTAAAATGTTAAAAGAAGTGTTTCAGATAGAAAAAACAAAGGATCTACTCTAATGTAGTGTACCAGAAATGGTAACTATGTTGGCTACAAAAGATGTTTACTTGTGTTTTTCTTTTTTTTAACTTGTTCTTTATCTTTAAAAGATTACTCGGTGTTTAAGACAAAAATAGAAATGTATTGTGTGGTTCATACACATGCTGAAGTACAGTGTATGACAATACAAAGGAAGGAATAAAATGAAGTATGCTACTTTAAGATTCTTACATGTCAACTGGCATACTACTTGAAGACTAACTGTGACTTTAAGAGTATATACTATAAACCATAATGCAACAAGTAAAACAACACAATAATTACAATTTATAATCCGACAAAGGAGATAAAATCTATCACAGAACAATATTTAGTGAATCCAAGAGAAAGAATAGGAAGAAAAAGGAAACAAAGAACAAATGGGATAAATTTAAAAAAAAAAAAAAAAGGTAGATTTAAATCCGCCATATCAATAATCACAATAAATATAAATGGCCTAAACACCCCAATTAAAAGAAACATTGTCCAACTATATAAAAAGGCATGACGCAGCTATGTCGCTTAACAGAAACCCACTTTAAGCATGAAGACACATGGGGCACTTGGGTGGCTCAGTTGGTTAAGCATCTGATTCGATTTCAGTTCCGGTCACAGTCTCGGGATCATGGGATTAAGCCCCACATTGGGCTCCATGCAGAATGTGGAGCCTGCTTGAGATTCTCTCTCCCTTTGCCCCTCCCCCAGCCTATTCACTCTTTTTCTCTAAAACAAATAAATGAACCAACAAACACGAAGACACAAAGAAGTTAAAATTGAAAGGAAAAATTGAAAAACACAAATCATGTTAATCCTAATAAAAGAAAGATGGGCATTATTAATATCAGACAAAGTTACTTTAGGGCAAAAACAGATACTTGCTTCATAATGGGAAAAAGGTCAGTTCAGCGAGATGATATAACAGCCCTAAATATTTATGCACCTAATGAGAGCTTCAAAAAATATGAAGCAAAAACTGATAGACATATGATAGAAAAATCCACAATTATAATCAGAGGTGTCAACAATTATTTAATTATTTGAAAAATTAGAAAATCAGTACTGATATAAAAGACTAAAATTATTATCACCCAATATGACCTAATTGACATTTACAGAATACCTAAGAGCAAAATATACGTTCTTTTCAACTGCACAGGGAACATTTACTAAGACAGAGCATACTCAGGCCCATAAACAGTCTCAATAAATTTAATATGATTCAACTTATACAAGGTATGTTATTTGGCCACAATGGAATCAAATTAGAAATCATTAACAGAAAGATTTGGAAAATCTCCAAATATTTAGAAACTAACATAAATAACTCTTGGATCACAGAAGACAACAAAGAGAAATTAGTATTTAAATTGAATGACAATGAAAACACAACATATCAAAGGTTGGAAATTCAATTAAAGCAATCCTGGGCCATTTATAGCACTAAACACAAATCCTGGAAAGAAGGAAAAGTCTCCAATCAAAGATCCTCAAGTACAGATGTCAAAAAACTAGAAAAAATAAGAGCAAATGAAATCCAAAGTAAGCAGAAAAAAATAAATGAGCAGAAATCAACAAAATCAAATCTAAAAAAGAGATTTTTTTAAAAAATCAATGGAATTTTAAAATGGTTCTATGAAAAGATCAATAAAGTTGATAAAGCTCCAACCAGATTTATCAAAATTAAGAGACAAGATGCAAATTACCACACAGTTCTCTCAGACCACTGAAGAGAAGGAAAAACTTCCCAAGTCATTTTTTAAATGTTTTAAAGACTTATTTTTTTATTTGAGAGAGTATGGGGGAAAGGGACAGAGAGGAAAGAGTCCCAAGCAGACTCCCTACGTAGAGCCCCATGTGCAGCCCAATCTCCTGATCCTGAGATCACAGCCTAAGCCAAAACCAAGAGTCAGACACCCAGCCAACTGCACTACCCAGGCACCTTACTTTCCAAGTCATTTTAGGAGGCCAGCAGTCCCTGGTATCCAAACCAGAAAGAGGTATTACAAGAAAACTACAGACCAAACTCCCTTATGAACATAGATGCAAAAATTCTTCAAATGTTAGCAAATCAAACCCAACAATAATTCATTATGGTCAAGTGAAGTTTATCCCAAGGATGGAAGGCTGTTTTACAACTCCAAAATCAATCAGTGTAACTCACAATATAAATAGCCTAAAGAAGAAAAAAGACATGTTTGTCTCAATAAAGATTGAAAAGGAATCTAAAAAAATCTAGCATCCTATCCTGATTAAAAACTCTCACCAGACTAGGAATAAAAAGGAATTTTCCCAACCTGATAGAGGGCATCTATGAAAGGCCAATTTTTTTTCTCTAAAATCAGGACCAACACAACTTACAACCACTCACTACTTCTAGTCAACACTGTTCTGAAACTTCTAGCCAATGCCACAGGCCAGAAATGGATGAATCAATGAATGAACAAACAGGAACCAGACTGGAAAGGAAAAACCCCTTTTGTTTTACAAAAGGCCTTTATTTGCAGACATGATCATCTATGTCAAAAAATCATATGGCATTTACCCCCCCAAAAAAAAACTGCTTGTGTGAGTTCAGTGAGGTTGCAAGACATAAGATCGAATACAGGAATAAAATTTATTTTTACTAGCAATGAAAAATTGGAAATTAAAGTTTACAAAACAAGACTACTGCATCAAAAAACCTGTAGTCTCTATGGATAAATCTGAAAAAAGAGAAGTTTTTTGTTGTTTTTTTTTTAAGATTTTATTTATTTATTTGACAGAGACAATGAGAGAGGGAACACAAGTAGAGGGAGTGGGAGAGGGAGAAGCAGGCTTCCTGCTGAGCAGGAAACCTGATGTGGGGCTCATCCCAGGACCCTGGGATCACAACCTGAGCCAAAGGCAGATGCTTAAGGACTGAGCCAGCCAGGTGCCCTGACAAAAGATACATATTACCTTACAGAAGCAAACAAACATTCCTAAGAGAAATTAAAGGCCTAAATAACTGAGGACATAGCTCATGTTCAGAGGTTTGATATTAAGAGGTCAATTTTCCACCAAACAGCTCTATAGCTTCAATGCAATCCCAATCAAGATTCCAGCAGGCTTTTTTTTTTTTTTTCCCTGTAGAAATTTACAGACTGATTCTGAAATGTATATGGAAATACAAAGGACTTAGAAGTTGGAGGACTAATACCATCAGACTTTAATATTTATTTTAAAGGTACAATAACCAACATAGTAAGTTACTTTGTAAAAACAGATGAATAGATTGATGAAACAGGAGAACACAGAGGTAGATCGAGATATATACAGCCAATTTTTTCATAAAATTTTTTCATTTTTCATTTTTCCATTTTTCATAAAAGTGCCAAGGCAGGGCACTCGGGTGGCTCAGTTGGTTAAGCATCTGCCTTCAGCAGTTCAGCTCATGATCCCGGAGTCCTGGGATCAAATCCCACATTGGGCTCCCAGCTCTGTGGGGAGTCTGCTTCTCCCTCTGACCTTCTCCCCTCTCATGCTCTCTCTCGCTCCCTCTCAAATGACTTTTTTAAAAAGTGCCAAAGCAATTCAATGGGAATAGGGCAAGCTTTTCAACAAATGGTGCTGGAAAAAATAAAGGAATCTTTTCTTTTCTTTTTTTTTAAGATTTTATTTATTTTAGAAAGAGAGACAGACAGCACCAGTGAGAGGGGAAGAGGGAGAGAATCTCAAGTAGACTCCAGGCTGAGTGCAAAGCCTGACATGGGGCTCAATCCCAACCCTGAGAGCATGACTTGAGCTGAACCCTAGAGTTGGAAGCTCAACCACTTGTGCCACCCAGGTGCCTCGAAAAGCATCCTGACTCTTATCTTACACCATGTATAGAAAACCAACCATTCTGAATGGATCCAAGACCTCAAAAAAGAGCCAAAACGATAAAACTTCCAAAAGAAAACACAGGATAAAGTCAGTGACATCAGGTTTGGCAATTTCTTAAATGCAACATAAAAAAGACAAACTTTAAAAGAAGAAAAAGCAATTAACTGGCCTTCAGGGTAATTAAAAACTACTGCTTTGAACTATACTTTTTAAAAAATGAAAAAACTGTTTTTTTTTCTCAGATTTGGAGAGCCTATTTGCAAAACATAGTATCTGATTTTTATCCTGAGCATAGAATGAACTCTTACTAATCAGTAAGAGGATAAATAAGCCAACACAAATATGGGAGCAAGCTATGAAGAGACACCTCACCAAAAGGGATACACAGACAGCAAACCACATGAAAAGACGCTCAGCATCAGTAGTTATTAGGGGATTACAAAGTGAAAAAACCACAATGAAATGACATCACACACACATTCACGTGGCGAACCTAAACAGTCCTCATTACCAAGTATTGCCGAGGATGCGGAGCAGCTGGGGCGCTGACAGACCGAGGTGATGAAGTTAAATGGCACAGTCACTGGGGAACACAGTTTGGCCACAAAATACACATAGGACCCTGCCGTTCCACTCCTAGATACCTACTCAAGAAAAACAAACAACTCATACAAAATGTTTTTAGCAGCTTTATTTCTGAGACCCAAAAGCCCTCCCATTACAGTGCATCCGTATGGCGGACTGCCACTGAGCAACACAAAAGAGATGAGTGATACACACAGGCATGAGTCTCCAAACACGCTGAATGAAAGAAGACACAAAGTATACACATGGTGTGATTCCACTTTGTAATTACAGAAAATTCAAACTCACCTACAGTGACGCATCTAATCAGGGGAGTAGCTAGACGGGACCATACGAGAGCACAAGAAAACTGCTGGGGGTTGGGGGAGGCTGGGGGGAGCGAGGGCTGCTCTCATCATTAGCTTGATGAGAGTGGTTTCATGGATGTATACATGTGTCAACTCTTACCAAATAATACACATAATTTTAAAATGTCGTTTCCCTTTTTCACTCCTGTTACTGAGCATACAATGCTGGTTTCCGAAGGTTAAATGACATGATGGTGTCATCACTCTCACAGCTAATAAAATGTGTGCTTGTGCATTCTTTTGTTTTAAAATTTTGTTTTATTTTCCAGGATGGTAAACATATATGGAAACAGTGGTTTGCGAGAGCAGGACTGCCCCAGCTCACGAGTGCCAACTGTGCTTTTATTTCCAGCTGTTTAGAGGTGTTGTACTGATAGTCTGAACTTTGGCCACAGGGCAAAAGTATTAACACCATGGAAACTGGCAAATGCGACTGCAAAATCAGGGCTTCTGGGGGACAGCTGGTTGTTAAATGTTTACCAGCCCAACATATAACATGAAAATAAAGTGCATTGGAATTCTTAACTTTTAATTGTGGAAAAGGATACTGAAAACCCCTCGGCCAAACATTTGCCTTTCTCAAGCTAGAAAGTGTTACTGGGAGAAAAACAAAAAGATTTTCAGGCATTCACCCTGTCAAGAAAATCTCTTGCAGAGGCTCATCTTTAGCTGTCTTGACCAAATGCCACCACTGCCATTCTCCCATAGGACTCACAGTTGACACAGCGCTTCCCCTAAGACCAGGAGGGTCTGGGCTTGATTCATTAGCTCCTTCCTGAATTTGAAGAAAGAACCCCCAAGCAGCTAGGAAGGACTGGGGCTGCCATCTCCTCCAGCAAACACCAAGAGTCCATTGCCTTGCTCCCCACGGCGGCGCACAGACTAAAAATATAACTTGAACATCCTCCTCGGAAAAGCACAGCACCAGACCAAGGTTTCTCCATAACAGACTCCCAGCCTCAGCAATGAGGTAAGAGGCATGTGTGACACAAACATATTTGTATTATGTGAGTCAACCTGGATACCAAGGTCTGGTACTGTTACCAACTACTAGGAGGCAACTCAGTCTGGAAGGTGTCCAGTAATCCTCTCCTCCTCCTTCTCTCAATGCCAGAGCCCGAGTCCTTTTTAACTATTTAATATGGTATGAAAAGTACCCTGTGCTGATGCTCCACCATCTCATTAGAGAGTTCCCAGGAAGGGAAAAAGCTGAATTTAAAAAAACAAAAAAAAACAAAACAAAACTCTGAAGAATTCGGCAGGGAGAGGATTACGTTGCAGAAACATATCCTCCTGTTCCGTGACATGTTAGAAACATAAACCTTAGGGCTTTTTCGCCTCCACTGCATAGAGGTCCGATCGTTTCTGGCTAAAAATGGGGATTTGCTGGCGTATTTCAGCCAACTTCTTCAGGTCTGCAAAAACAGGAAAGTGTACCATTACTAAGTGTAACTCCTCACTAACCAATGAGAATTTCTTCCCCAAACAGTGGAAAAACCACCAGAGTCTCAGCAGGTAACTCAGTAATATCAGCCTTGTCCAGAGGCCCAGGTGGCCTGGCATGGCCCTGGGAGTCATTTCAAACCAAACCAAGAAATCCCAAGCTGAGCTACAGCCCTTGGGGTCTGGCCAGAGAACCAAGGATAAATGAGAAGAGGGCCCAAGGGAGCCTCTCCAGGGTACAGCAGCTTCAGAGCTACAGAATCACCTCCCACAGACCTAGCTGTGCCCCGCAAATCTCACCTATGTCTGAACACACGATGGTCTCTTCGGTGCCGGCTTTGGCAAGGACGTCCCCCCTAAAAGAGATTGAGGAGGGAGTGGGAGGCTGATGCTTGTGGGCCCCAGGGGTAGGAATCAGGAGGTTAAAGACAAGATGGGAGGGGCATAAATTCCTGCTCTACCATTCAGGTAGCTGCGTGGCCTTGTGGAGAGTCATCTGCTATCTCCATTCCCTAACCTATAAAGTAGAAGTAAGAGCTCTGTGAGGACTTAGAGGATTATGAGTTGGTTTTGTAAACAGCCAGCGGCTAGGAAATGGGAGCTATTCCACGGTTATACACCTCCAGAAGCAGAGCTCCCTATAAACAATGGAAGCTCTGTCTCATCCTTCCTGAGTGCGGCAGCAAGCCTTTCGGGAGGGTGGTGGGGCTCTCCACACCTACCAAGGCCAGGGACAGCGAGGCTGGGTCTGAGCAGAGCCCAGCAAGGCCTAGGTCTCTGGTCTCGTGCCTGTGGTCCCTCGTTAGCCTGTCACTGGGTTTCAGTTTCTGAAGGAAAGAAGTGGTGGGGAAACCATACCCCAACAGGAGAGGAACCCCATGCTTAGAAATAGCAACACTCCTCCCTAAATCTGGGGAAAGCCTGATCTGGAAAACCTTCCATTCCTGAGTCTCTTAGCCCAAAGCAGGACTTCAAAGATATCTAGTGAAATGAAATTTCTCCAATGCACAAAATAAAGTAATCTGACCTAACAAACAATCTGACATAGTGACTGGTTCCATCTCCCAGATGGCCACAAATCCATTTCTGGCACAAATGAGCTACAAATATCATCATTAATGCCATTTAACTGAATTCTTCTTTATTCTTTTCTACTTCTCCCCCCATTTGCTCTGGCATTCAAAGATCTCTCTTTGGGTTAACCCCAGGTACCCATCCTGATGTCAATATAAGCCAGAGGGCCCCCAAATCCTACAGACAGATTTCTGAAAAGGAACAAAGATAAATCTTATACAACTACTTCATGTCAGAAGCAGCCAGCTTGATCAGTAACAAAGTTCCTCAGGAGAACGAGCAGGGGAGCAGGGCGGCCCAAGAGGCCAGGAAGCCTATCGCTAACATCTGGACAGAGGAACTCGAACCACAAGTTGGAGGAAATCTTCAAGCCAAGTTAATCATTCCAGCCTGCCAGTGCCTCCCCAATCCTAATGTGCATGAGGCTCCCTGGGCATACTTCCAAGGCCTCCCCCATCACACACTTCAATCTTTGGATCCTGTAAATTCAGAAGAGGGAACTTCAGGGATCCCACAGTGATAGATAATCCTTTTCAGCCTTGTTGTTGAAAACAAGGTTTTCAGCCTTGTTATTTACCCTGAAATTAGAGAAATACACATGTGTGTGTGTGTGTGTGTGTGTGTGTGTGTGATCATACAAATATGTGAGAAGTGGCACAGCATTAAGTCCAAGTTCTGAAGTCAGGAGTCCTGAGTCTAAACACCAGTCCTAGCCACTGTGTCCAGTGAACTTCAATTCTGCCACTATAAGCAGAGCCTAATTTAGGAAAAGCCTCTGTGAGTTCACACGGAGACCAGGAGTGAGAAAGGACTATGAGGACCATACAACTACAGACAGTGACAAATGACATGCCCGCATAGCTGGGCAGACTTTCGTGCTGGTTTCCCTAGGACGACGCTTTTCCCTCTCGCAGAGGTCAAAGTCAGAGTTTTCCTTAATTGAACTCATCCTCCTCCATCATTAGGCAGGGAGCAAAAACCCTCAACCTGTAACTAATTCCTGCTCTAGAACCCGTCACCCAGCCTAAATCTTAACCAAAGGCCAAGAGTCTGGGAGCCCTTTTTATTAAAATCACCCACCCATCTGTGCTGCCCTGTTTCCCCCATGTGCGCCAAGTCTGACTGACAGCAAAAGCCACTCAGAAACTCAGAGGAGGGCCAAGGGCAAGCACTCAATCAGGACAGCAGGACCATTTCTTTCTCACATGGTTTTCAGGTGGCAGTATCTCTCAAAGACGAGGTGCAGACCTGGCGGGTAGGTGAGGATATGGGGGCAGGGGTAGGGGCAGGGCTGGCTGGGAATCAGAAAACCCCCCAACCCGAGTGCCGCCTCCCTCAAGCTCCTGGTGAGCGTGTCCCTGCTTAGCCAACTCACCAAGGACTCACAATAGTGCTGTGTCCCCAGGCAACATACGAGGCCTGATCATCCCGGGCAGGAGACGCTGTGGCCACATACACCTGATTATCAACAGCCCTGTGGTCGACAGACAAAAAAGAGGTAATTCATACATTATAGACCAGCAACATCTTTCTATTCCAAAAGTACAGATCCTTCTTCTAAAAACTAGGACAGGACAGGTTGGCTCAGACATGGAAGGAAACACCCAAAGCCACGAAACTCTCTCTTCCTCTTCAAAAAGGATGTATCTTAATGCATAAACCAGTTCTCAGCTGGGGGTGATTTTGCCCAGTGGGGACATCTGCCAATGTCCGAAGACACTGACTTTGACCTTCATACTTTCACGATGGGGGTTGCTACCGGTACCCAGTAGGTGGAGATCAGGGATGCTGCTAAACATCCTACCATGCACGGGACACCCCCACAGCAAAGAACAATCTAGTCCAAAATGTCAATACTACCACAGCTGAGACCGTGGCCTGAGCCAAACCATTCGCCTGAAAAAGAGCAAGTCAAGGTGGCCAGAGATAATGGACTGGCCTTGCTGGGGCCATATGCCTTGCCGGGCTGCATGGCACTTCCAGGCCTCAAAGGCTGAAGTCCCACCAGCTCAAATTAGATAATAATTTTGGGTGGCAGCCTGGGTACATCAAGCCACCTCACCTGGGAGCTCTCTGGGCTCAAACAGCAGATCCGGGCCGGGCCATTCCAATGTCTCTCAAGCTTTTGGTGCTTTCTACAAGACTGCATTAACTAATATACATGGTACCAGATACCCCACCCCATCTTCCATCAATCACCCAGCCAAACATCTCTGCTGCCTCGTCTGATAAAGATATCATTTATATATACATATCACCATCATTTACAGACCGTGAGAACAGCGGCTCCATCTGAGCAAACAAGGAATGGGTTGATGGAAGGAACAAAAGGTAGCATTCTAGAGATCCAGCATGAAAAACCAATGGTGTTGACCTTGGTCTCAGGTGAATACATGTGTAAAAATCCACTGACCTACAGACTTAAAAATTGGTATATCTTTTTCTAAGTACATTATACCTCAATTAGCAAAATTGTAATGAAGAAAACCAGCACTTCTGACCAGCATTTCATGGTTTTCAGCTCACTCTCAGACACACACAGTCACGCTCCTCTTCCATGTTACACTCACCTCTGCTATCTGCCCTTTACCGCTCACTCCCCAACCTTACGGGTCTCAGGATACAGCTACTGGGACATGCCAAAGACACTATACAATGGCTCAGACTTACAGATTAGAAAAAACAAGAGCCTGTAACAAGTGTTGTGGCAGAGTATTCCAGGATGGACAGAATGGTGCAAACGATAGGGCAAGATAAGCACCCCTATCTGAACAGCACCGTCAATGGGGTGACTCATCTCTTCCGACTGCATTTAGATGTCCAAGCATGCTGGGTCAGGGGCACCATTCTGCATCAGAAAGGCTGGTACTTCCACCAAACTGGAAATCTTTGCACAAAGCAACACCAAGACACCTGAAGGTCTGCCCAAGATGCTTTCTTACCGGCCTCGTTGAAGCAACTCCCAGTGGGCTGGTCCAGTGGTCATGTTAAAAGCTCCAGGATATACCAACAGCTGGCAGCCTTGGGAGAGAAAGGCCAGAGAAGAGTGGGTCCAGGTCAACACCGCACCACACTAGCTCCCCATTTTGTTCCTTAGCCAGGGGGGACCAAACTCAAACTTTCCCAAGGCTAAAAAGAGGTCAGCCAAGCCAGACACTGTCAGGAGTATTAAGCTATGGCTCTGAATTCCTTTAGAGACACACACATGCTTACACATACATACAAAAACAGTGGTACTGATGACCCAAACCACGATATGTGACTTCACTTTAAAAAATATGTATCATTCAAATTTCTCGCAGCACCATATGGTCAGCTCCACACGGCCAAGAACCACATTTTTTTTTTAAGATTTTATTTATTTATTTGACAGAGAGAGACACAGCGAGAGAGGGAACACAAGAGGGAGAAGCAGGCTCCCCGCCGAGCAGAGAGCCTGATGCGGCGCTGGATCCCAGGACCCTGGGATCATGACCTGAGCTGAAAGCAGACGCTTAACAACTGAGCCACCCAGGCGCTCCCAAGGACCACATTTTGTAATGCTTTTCAAATGAAACGGACGGCAGAGTAGGTGTTCTAATGCTTACTGAGAGAGCTTAAGAGTGTCTACCAACGCAGAGCCCACACACTTCCACCTTTTTTGCTGAGCAGGCCATCAAAATATTTGCACCCACTCTGCTTTGTTAGGTGAAAGTCAAGTCCAATCAGAGTAGCCTGGACAATCTAGTAGGGATGCTCACATTTGTTGAGTACACACGAGGAGCTAAGTTCTCCCTCCTCAATCTCCACACCATGCCTATGAAAACACTGAGATCCACACTCCCTTAAAAATTAAATAATTTACCCAAAGTATCATGTCAAATAAGGAGAGTTGGAACCAGAACCCAGATCTCTGACTTGGTCAGTGTTCTTGCAGGCCAGCAGTACACTTCTCTGGACCAGAAGGTCACAGACTACATTTCTACTGCACCCAACAGCTAGGGTTACTGAGTGTGAAATCCAGGACAGACACCATAGACCACATCCTTATTTCTAGTGGGCTCCAAGTGACTCTTTCCAAACATGGTAGCAAGAAGGGCTCAAAGAACGGAGTAATTTAGGAGCACGGTTCCTGCCTTAGCGGCACGGTGTGCTGAAATACAATCTCCGAAAAACCGTACTGCCCACATGCAGCAAAAGTCTCAGCAGCCGGATGGGGTGGAAAGATGAAGATCTCTTCTCTAGTTTTTCTGCCTAAGGCTCCCTCGAGCCACAGAGGCCAAGGCAGAATCCCATCGCTAAGCACCTCCACCACACAGCCATGCGGCCATCTCACCTCTCTGCGCGTAGACTTGTGCAAGCTCTGCAAAGCGCATGTCGTAGCAGATGCCCAGGCCCACTCTGCAGTAAGCTGTTTTTCAGACAGAAAATGCACAAATAAGAAGTCAACCTCTTGCAACATGGTGAGGCAGAGTAAAGCCTCTAAGATCACCAAACACTGATGGCAATACATGAACTCAGGGCCATGGATGGAGAGACTGCATAAGCTTAGTCCTGCTTGGATTTCACCACATAAAGACATCATTTATCTCAGATTAGAAATGAGAAATTCATTCTGACTGAATGCTTAGTATCTATGTGGGAAGTGTTCAATCACAGGCTAAGAGGTAAACTCTGGAAGCGATCATGCTAATAGCATGCTGTGACCAAACTGTAGAGCAAAATCCAGTCAAACCCTAGTTCTCCAGTCAGCCTGCCCTTTCTAGATCTCTGACTGGTCTATGCCCATCTCCCTCTGGTCTTGCAGTCAGGGTATGTAAAGAAGTTGGGGGGGGGGGGACCATAAGAGGGAGAAAAAAGGAACACATGATCATCTTCTTTTTTTTTTCCTTTTTATTTTATTTCTTTTCAGTGTTCCAGCATTCACTGCACATGATCGTCTTCTACGGATACTACTAAAACAGGTAAACAGGTCTGGTACTTACGAGTATCAAATGTGGAGAAACTATCACCAGGACTCAGTGTTTCAGATTCTTGAAATGTAATTTTCCCAGGCACATCAATGTCAAACAGATGGAGCTGCACCACAAGTAACGAATTTAGTTACCTCTTCTCCAGCAGGGCTCGCAGCAGTCATAACAAACATCTTTCCATGGCCAAAAGCAGGGAAGCTCTGAGATCAACTATGCAAATAGCAACCCCAACCTGCCCACAACCCACCCCACAAGCTGACATATTATCAAAATGAGTTCTAATATGCAAAATGGGAAAATCATGCTGTAGGTTTTATGACACTTCTTTTCCAGGTGGTGCGCAAGCTGAGGTCTAGGTTTCTTTTGGGAAGCAATTAGCATGTTATTCTTTTACTCAGTGTAAACGCTCAATGAAGTCTTCACAGAATCATAATCAACCTGACAAACTGGCAGGAGAGGTGGAGAGCAGGACAGTAATTAAAATAGGTAAAATTCTCCAAACTAAATATAGCAATATATAAAAAGAGTAACACATCACTTCGAAATTAGGTTTATTCAAGGAAAGCAAATGTTTAACATTAGGAAATCAATCAACGTAATTTACCATGCTAACAAAATGAAGGAGAAAAGTCACAGGATCATCTGAGCATCTCTTGGGTCCAACAATAAAGTATACTATCTTCTAAGAGTTATTAATGGTTTTTTTGTCTTTGTGAGGATTTCAGAGATAAACTCCAGACACAGACGAAGTATAATAAAGTGCTGTAAAATGTGTAAGCCTGATGATTCACAGACCTGTACCCCTGGGGCAAATAATACATTATATGTTAATTTAAAAAAAGAAAGAAAGAAAAAATATCAGAAAGGTAAACATTCCAATAAACAAAATATTTTTATTTCTTTAAAACACAAAACTACTTAAAAATTGTGTGTTTTTATAATCTATGTAGATGCAACATGTATGTCAACTATAACAGAGAAAATAGGGTGGGGAAGGAAATGACCCATACAATTGGGAAGCTCTTAAATTTCACAATGAAGCAGTATAATAGTAATGCTAAGGAGACTGTAAAAAGCTAGGGTGCACGTTGTAATCCTTAGGGCAACACTTTAAAAAAGCAAAGAGGTATAGCTAAAAGCCAAGAGATAAAATGGAATTTTAAAAAACACTCAACTAAGTCAAAAGAACACAAGAAACGGGGACAAAGGGGAAAAAAAAAATGTCTAATGCCTAAATCCAACCATATCAATGATTACATTAAATATAAGTGAAGTAAGCTACTCCAGCTAAAAGGCAGAGGTTGTCAGAATGAAGATAATAACAAGACCCAACTGCAGGCTATCTATAGGAGAACCATGTTAAATATAAAGACACATACAGGTTGAAAATAAGGAATTAGAAAAGGAAGTATTATACAACACTAAGTATAAGAAGCCTAGAGTGGCCAAAGGAATATCAGAGATAAACTTTAAGACAGAGAGTATTATGAGGAAAAAAAAATGGATTTTATAATGCCAAAAGGATCAATTTACCAGGAATATTTAACAATCCTCAATGTATATGCATTTACTACAGCAAAGATGTCAGCTTTCCCGACAAGATCTCTCTAAATTCAATGCAATTCTAATCAAAATTCCTATAAATTTTTCCTTGACTGAAATGAACAGGCTCAGTCTAAAATTTATATCAAAATGTCAATAGCCAAGATTCGACAAGTTGACTGTACCAATTCATCTAATGCCCCATGTGTGTACAATATGATGAGAGGGACTCGGGAACTTTACAGCAAATTCTCAATCGGTTATGCGACTTGCCATATTCCCTGCTTACCTTTCTGTACTTTACCAGTAAAGTGCCATCAGGCCCAAACACGGTGCAGGTGTTATATAATTTCCCAGCATCCTCTTCAGGAATAGAACCTTTCATTGAGAGGAGAAACACACAGGCAAAGAAAAGATTCTAAATAAAGCATTCTTTTTTTTTTTTTTTTTTCATTTATTTATTTGTCAGAGAGAGAGGGAGAGAGAGAGAGAGCGAGAGAGCACAGGCAGACAAAGGCAGAGGGAGAAGCAGGCTCCCTGCCGAGCAAGGAGCCCGATGTGGGACTCGATCCCAGGACACTGGGATCATGACCTGAGCCGAAGGCAGCTGCTTAACCAACTGAGCCACCCAGGCGTCCCTAAATAAAGCATTCTTGTACCATCACTGGACTAGCACTTGATAAACGGTCACTTAGGTCCAACAATAAAGTATACTATCTTCTAAGAGTTATTAATGGTTTTTTTGTCTTTGTGAGGATGATCTTTCAGAGATAAACTCCAGACTACAGACGAAGTATAATAAAGTCAGCCGCCAAAGGCAGGTTTCAAAAATAACCAAACTGTTTCTGAATTCTGCTTAGACCTTGGCACTACACTGCATCTCTAACACTAGAGCAACATGGAGGAGTCACTGTTGCGCAACCTGAATCCACCAGGCCCTGCAACAGAACTGTATCCAAAAGGCCTCCAGATGGGAATGTAAGCCAGGCCTGCCTTCACGGAATGTAGTTCCTGCATTTCCCTTTTCTTGCTTTG
Source organism: Mellivora capensis (assembly GCA_004024625.1). Lineage (NCBI taxonomy): Eukaryota > Metazoa > Chordata > Mammalia > Carnivora > Mustelidae > Mellivora > Mellivora capensis. The sequence goes on from PISX010007076.1 coordinate 67,807, forward strand.
TCTTTTCTTCACCTCTCATTCATTTCTAATTCTTAATATAACAGAATAATTTTGCTATATTTATTACACAGTTTTACTGTATTCTTTCTTTTTTTTTTTTTTTAAAGATTTTATTTACTTATTTGAGAGAGAGACAGAGCATGAAAGGCGAGAAGGTCAGAGGGAGAAGCAGACTCCCCGTGGAGCCGGAAGCCCGATGCGGGACTCGATCCCAGGACTCCAGGATTGTGACCTGAGCGGAAGGCAGTTGCTTAACCAACTGAGCCACCCGGGCGCCCCTACTGTATTCTTTCTTTAAGCAAACAGAACATTTTAAATGTATTTCAAAACCATTACTATAAAGCTACCTTGATGTATATGGCCTCTTTGTGAAAAAACACATTTCTTAACATTGTATTAGTACAATGAAAGACACTCCGATATGGTTTTTCTTTCCACATTTCCATCTGCCCCTGCATCCCCATTGCTTCTCCAGGGAAAACCATCATCATCAGTTTGGTGTGTCCTTATACAACACTTACTCTGTGCTACATATGTAGAGACACACGAAAACACATAACCTTTTGTGTGAGGGATTCATCTGAATGAGAGTACCTGTTCACACATATTGAACTTTCTTCTTCCATGTATGGTGTGTCCTGAACATTTTTTCACATTATTATGTAAGATCTCCCTCATTCTTTTCTTTTCTTTCTTTTCCTAAATATTTTTTATTTATTTATTTGAGAGAGAGCACAGAGAGAGAGGGAGAAGCAGGCTTCCCACTGAGCAGAGAGCCCAATGTGGGGCTCAATCCCAGGACCCCGAGATAATGCCTAAGCAGAAGGAGCCACCCAGGTGCTCCCCACCTCATTCTTTTCAATGCTAACTTACATGGCTTGTATTTCATGGTTTAAATGTAACAACAGAAATTATTCAGATGTTTTCAATGTTTAGGCCATTGTACCTTGAGGGTAGGAAGTTACTTACCTCCAATGAGATAAATGCCGCACTCCTTTGCTACTTCAGAAAGCTTCTGTGTGGATTTACCAGGAATTTTCTCTGCATATTCAGGAAAATATTTCGTGCCATATGGAGAATTAAAGCATTCCTAGAATAATGTTGGTGGAGAAAAAGGGGGGAAAAAACACGAAAATATCCAACTCACTTTAAAGTTCTGCTTTAAGAAGGCACAGCTGCCTCTTGTAGCTCTGCTCTGAAAGGGGTAAAATACAACTGATAAGAAAAACAACAATATCCCCGAGCTTAAGAGCCTGTGGCCATAAGCAGAACACCTGGGCTGGCTCAGGTTGGGCCAGTGGACACCAGTCCTGTGTGCTCCCTCAGGTCCTTGTCAACCTAGCAGATCTGCCTCTTCCTCACCGTCTGCAGAACTACAAGCTCCCACCCTTGGGCACCCGGCCCCGTGACAGCTTGGCTCAATCACAGGACTGTGGGTGTCAGAATGAATCCACAGGCTCAGAATTATATTAGTAACTATGGAAAGCAATAAAGCCTGTGCTTGAAAAAATACAGGTGATTCAAAAGCCACAAAAGAGGTTTCCTCATCTGCAGAATGAGCAGTTTCTGACTCCCTTCCAGCACTATCATGCTGATTCTTCGAAATCTCATTCCCCAGAATATGTCTTTCTGCCACAGCTCCGCGATAATGGAAAAGCAGAAACCAGACTTTGACTCTCATTCATTCATTTGCATCCACGGGCACTGTGCACTGCGCATGGTGCTAGGAAACTCAAACCGGAGGACAGCTGGCTTATACAAACCAGGTGTGAGAGAGGCCACAGGCAGAATTCACTCCAGCCCCCAGCAACTGAAACCAACAGGACCATGGTCGGGATTCTGATACAGGGGGTGCCAGAAATGTGGCTGTAAGGCAGGCTGGATTCACATTAAGATCTCGCGTTCCCTTGTTAAAGATTCCTACCCACTGGCCACATCTTTTATGGACTGGAGCCTAAAGTACGAATAGTCCTGAAAATTCTCTCGTTGATGGAAGCAGGGTTTATAAAGGGCTACCTCCTCCCCACAGTGGAAGCAGGAGAGCAGACGAAGGGGCTGCCTGGAGTAGTTCTGCCTCGGATCCCAGTGGTCCTCAGCCACAAGATGCAGTACCCGCAGGCCCCAACCTATGTGGGCCCCTTCTCTGGGGCTCACCCTCCACCTGCTGACAAACAAATGGGCTGCAACCTTTCCCTGACTCTGTTCTGAAAGCCGTCACCTAGGAAACACACGCAGGGTCTTACGAGCTTGCTCCAGGCTCCCGCATCTGGGGAGGTGCTGCAGGCTTCCTCCGTGTCTCTAACAATTTCCAGTTTTCTACAAATGTGGGAGGCTTAGCACTAAACTCAGTCACTCTATCATGGTCCTGTAAAGACTTTAATTTCACAAGGAAAAAAGGTAAGTATCCTGGGCACTGACCTTTAAGTAAGTCTGATAACCTCCCAGGATTCTGGAGAGAGTAGATGACCCTAAAGTTAAAGACCTGTAACTATGCTGGCTCATCCTATCACGAAGACCATTGCTAGGGTCATCTTCCAGACAAACACGGAAGGACCCCCATACCCAAGAGGACCACCAGCGCTAGCAGGCTGGATTCTACTCGGTCCAGAGCGTCCAGAAAGAGGTGGCCACCTCCGCCTCCATACTTACTGGCAGAGAAACAATCTTGGCTCCTTGTGTTGCTGCCTCCCGGACAAGGCCGCAGGCTCGAGTGACGTTATCTGATTTGACGGAAGAAACCTGAAGCTGGATGAGGGCCAAGCGGAAAGCTGAAGATGAAAAGAGAAAACCGTCAGAAGATGTGACTGCCGAATCAGAGCAATTCTCAACTGGAGGGCAATTCTGACCCCAAGGGACGTGTGACAACGGAGACATTTTTGATGGTCACAACTGTTGGGGTACTACTAGCATCTAGGGGGCAGAAGTCAGGGACGTGGCTCAACATGCCACAGGCCGTAGGACAGTCCTTCACAATAATTATCCAATCTGAAATGTGACTGATCCCGAAGCTGAGAAACCCTGGGATAGAGCAGCCCCCACCCCGGGCCACGTCCCCACCCGGCTCCCCAGAGCCTCAAATTGGGGAGGCAGAGCCAACTTCTCACATACTAATGAGAACATGGCTTGAAGGAAGGAGACTGAGTTCAAACATTGAATTATCCCTGTTTGACCTTGGGACTCAACCTACCCCTGATCCAAGTATCGAGCCCATCTCAGTGCAGGTGAAATCCCTCGGAAATTACCCATTCCCCGTGAAGTAGGGCAGTGGACCCATGGGAAGGAGAGGCGCCTGTCTCTGCTTCCCCAGCACCAGCTGGGACCTGGTGTCACCGGGCCGGGTGCAGGAGAGATGGGGGATGGGGAGTCTGGCAACCTGTGCTTAGTCACAGGCAGGGCCTCTGGGCACCTGTGAGATTTTGCACTCACTGAATATTCCTGTGCCCCAAGGAGCACAACAGTAAGTAGCAAATAAAAAGCACTAGGAGAGGCTGAGAGAGAGACTATGGAAGGAAAAGTCAGCAGTGCTTTTCCCTGCTACCTGAGTAAAGGGCTCCACATTTCCCTCAGAGACTGAGTCCCACGGATTATGTGGCCAACAAGAAATGCTGTCAGCCAAGGGGGTCAGGGGCTCTTCCAGGCTTCTTCCCTTCTTGAGGTAATAGCTACAGCCTACTTGAACTTTTCCTATGTTCTTTAGAGTCCTCTTATAGCTCTTAAGAATAATCACCTACTGGTTAATCATTCTTTATAATAAAATCTTCCCTGTTCAGGGGCAACTGGGTGGCTCAGTGGGTTAAGCCTCTGCCTTTGGCTCAGGTCATGATCTCAGGGTCCTGGGATGGAGCCCCGCGGCTCGAGCCCCACCCTCTCTGCTCAGCAGGGAGCCTGCTTCCTCCTCTCTCTCTCTGCCTGCCTCTCTGCCTACTTGTAATCTCTGTCTGTCAAATAAATAAATAAAATCTAAAAAAAAAAACCACACACAAAAAAAACACACACAACCAATCCGGGTCTCCAGACAATGAGTCCAGAGCATTCCAAAGCCTCCCAGAAAAGAATCTGGCAGAGCCTGGGGGCAGAGACAGCTAGAAACGTGCCCCTGGGGCCCATCCAGGATAGAGATGTGTAAGTAACATGTAATACCTAACCTGAAAGCTCAATGTCCAGATGCGGAAACAGTCTGTTCAGTTTTCTTGATCAGAAGAGAGCATTGTCCACTGGCTGTGGGGGTGTGCACCAGGGGGCAAGTTAACCAGTCCTCTTACCACACAGCCCAAACGAACGAAAGAAAGCACATGCTTCATTTTCACGGGGCAGGGTTCCAACCACAATCCAGGGTTGTTGTCTTTGCAAAACTTAAGTCCAAAAATCAATCTGGGGAGAGTGAAAGCGACCTCACGGGAGAGTCGCGCTTTCTGATGCAAAACCTAAGAGCCTCCAAGAATCCCACCAGGCAGAAGTTCCCACACCTGAAGTATCGTAATCCCAGAAGACTTTACTGAAAGTGCAGTCTTCGGGCGGGGGCGGGGAAAGGAGGGTGCGGAACTTGGAATTTAAGTGAGCACCCGTCTACCCGCCTTTTCCCGCGCAGGGGAGCGTGCAGGGGGCGGCCCCCGAACGCACCTAGAAGCCCCGGGCGCAGGAGCCCAGCGAGGAGGAAAGCGCGGGCCCTTCTGGCCGGGAGGCCTGGCGCTCCCGCGGCCGCCCGGCCCTCCCGGAAGCCTGGAGTCCCCGGGAGTGCGCCGGGCCGCGCTCCGCCGCCGCACCGCCCTGCGCACCGCCGCCGCCAAGCCGCCCGAGCCTCCAGCCCCGAGAACGCCGGGCCGGGGAAGGCCCGGAGCGCGGCGGGGACACGGAGCGGAGGCGAGGGGCTGAGCCGCGGAGACCCGCCGCCGCCTCCGCAACCTAGGCCTCCCTCCCCTAGGGCTGAGCTCCGGCCGCCGAGCTACTTACTGGCCATCGTTCTCCCAGGTAGCACCATCGGTAGCGCGGCCCGAGCGGAGCTCTCTGAACCGGGAGCGGCTACACGGCCTGGGGCGGGGCAGAGCCGCGCGCAGGAGGGGGCGGGGCCCTAGGCTCCGTCCACGCCCCGCCTCCGGCTCCGCCCAGAGCGTGTCCGCTTCCCTGCTCTCCGCAAACACCTGTTAGTCCTCCGCTGTTTGCACTAAGGTGAAGCAACGAGAAACGACGAATGACATCCCAACCCAGAAAAGGGAATGCCTCAAAAGCCAAAGGGGCCAAGGGGGGCGATCTAAGTTGGGGTGGTATTTAACAATCGGCCTCTCCGATTGTCAGCAGAACGACCGAACGTCTTGCTGGTTAGATGACCTCTGGCGGGGAATAACACTCTATTTGCTGACTGCCTTGGGCTACTTGAGCAAGTCGCTGTGAGGGGGATGGAATTAGCTAGGTTGCTTTAATCACTCAAGACATCAGCGGGCTCTGACCACAGGCTGCTCCGTCATGGGGGAGGGGAAAAGAGAAAGTTCAAATACAGTATCCTCTAAAGTTCAGTCCTCTTGAAGAGGGAAAGCTAGGTTCTTGTCTCAGGGAGTCAGAGAATGAGTCTCGCAGACAGTAGAGTGAGTAAAGCCATAGAAGTTTATTAAGCAAGGATACAGGAAAAAAGCATTTAGGAGTGAGAGGGGTCCCGACAGCACTGCCAAGGAGGGCCTTCACTGATAGTCTTTGATTTAGAACTGGCCAGGCACCTTGTGGCCTTATCATTCTTGTGATGTCTTGGTTTGAGTAATGACTAGTGATAACATCTTTAATGGCTTCTTTTTTAGGGTCTGGTTATTTTTTGTTGGTCACAGATGACTATTTTAAGACACTCCCCCTCCCCCTCACTCCTAGGGCAGGGTGGTTTGGTTTGTTCCTTATCTCTGGTTCCTTTACACCTCAGCATTTTTGGGATTTCTGTGAGCCTGATCCCATAGCCCCCTACCTCTCTCTCCCTACCCAGCCCCTCCTGTATCTTACTGTTACTGAAATACACTAATATTGTTAGGACTTTTGCATTTATATTTATTAGGATTGCTTTTTGATTTTTTAAAAGGATTTATTTATTTGAGAGAGTGAGTGTGGGGGCTGGAGGGACAGAGGGAGAGGGAGAAGCAGAATCCTCGCTGAGCAGGATTCCTGAGATCATGACCTGAGCCAAAGGCAAAGGCTTAACTGAGCCACCCACTCGCCCCAGATTGCTCTTTGATTTTTGCATTTCATGTGTTTTTGTTGTTGTTGTTGGGTTTGGGGATCAAAAATCGTAAAATAAAAGCTTGCTATCCTTTTTTGTTTGTTTGTTTCCTTTTTTCTTGATATCCTAGTTTTTAAAAGTATACTCTAAAAACATTTTTGGAATAGAGACATTTAAGTATGAACTGGATATTTGATGCCTTAATGAATTTTGTGATTATGCCAATGTCTACTCTGAGAAGATGCATGCTGAAGTATTTAGGGGTAAACTGTCAGAAAGTCTGACTTGAAAATGGTAGGCAAAAAGAAAATATGTGTTTGTAGAACAAATGTGGCATATTTATTAAATCTAAGAGGAGAATATATAGCTGTTCATGGTACTATTTTAAGACCTAAAAGTTTTAAACTATAAAATTTCAAATTATAAAACATTCATAATAAAAAGTTGGGGGAAAATACATAGTAATTATGTTTTGGGGTGGTTTTTTTTTTTTTTTTTGAAGGTTTAACAGACTAGCTGGGCCTGGCTTTATAGCAGGAAGATAATAACCTTTTAATTTCTGCTATGTTTATTAGCCTATTAAGGTTCCTGAGTCAATATTGGCCACTTATAATCTGCCAATAAGAGTCACCCATTTCATTTAGATTTGTAAGTTCATTGGCATAAAGCTGTATCTGACAGTAGTACCAAACATGGCTGGACATGTTATTAGAACATATTGGTGGGGATGCCCACTAGGCAGTTGGCCATAAGCCTCAAACTCAGATGTTCAGGCTGGAGACGATTTAGGAGTCACCAGCAATTTAAACTAGGACAAAGTTCTGAGTATGGATGACAACATGCGAGTGGACTGTGAAAAGCACAGGCATAAGTAGGGCCTGGTAAGGTGCCACCTAAGAGGTAGGAGAAGCAGGAGAGGGATATCCAGACCAAGAGTCTGTGGGTGCTGTGTTCCCTACATCGCATGCAGGGAAGCTAGTGATGGGTTCTAGAAAAGGGAACAGTTAAGAAATATGAAAACTGTTTTTGAGCATTCCTTTAGAACTTTCTGGGCATAAGGGAAAGCTAGTCACTGGGTTCCAGTTCTGGCTCTGCCACTGATGGAGGCTAAGGCAAATCACCCCATTCTCAAGAACTTTTCATCATCTATAGCACAAAAGATTCACAAGCAAAAGAGGCTGGAGGACTGAGTTTGTGCGGTCTTTCCTGTCACGTCTTCACTCCCTGTGAACCACAGCACCTCTGCCTTCATGTTTCCATGTTCCTTTCATCTGACATTTGAAAGATAGCCAAAGAATAAAAGCACTACACTAAGTGCATCTCCAGAGCCCAGCTCAAAATCTGGCATCGCCAAGCAAGTCTCGCAGCTCTACTGACCATTTTCCAAGCTGATACTGGTCAGATTTCTATTTTTACTCCAGGGGAGCTTTTCCGACATCCCCAGCTGCCTGGAAGCCATCTCTATTTACATGTCTTGACATCAGTTTAAACTCAACCGTCCAAAACTAATTTTATCATCTCTACAAGAGCTTCTCCCAGCTTTGCTCTTAAATATAGGCACCACCACATTTGGGCTGCTTTTCAATTCTCCCAGTTCCCCATGTCCTCCCCTCAAAAACTGAAATGACCCCTGTATCTTTCAAGTCTTTTATTGTCCACCTCTGGTTAAGGACAGGGCCCTTCTGACTCTCCTAAAATACCCCTTGATTGCTGCCTCCTTTTCTGTCCCTGTGACCATGGCTAGGCTTTCCTCATTTGGAGGCGACTGCTTTAGGCAACTTAACTGGTCTCTTTTCCCTCAGCACCTTATCCTCCAATTACTCTTTGTAGTATTAGGGAAGTTAGTCTAGGAGACATAAAGTTCAATTCTGAGTGGTGAGGTAGATATGCAACAGTGAGGACATAAAGTTCAATTCTGGGGGGTGAGGTAGATACACAATAGATTAACAGTTACAATAGTCACTAATAGTTACAATAACTAATAGTTACTAATACAACTAATAGTTATAATAACTAAAAGAGATGAAGGGCTGAAAATCAGAATTGGAATCATCTCCACCATAGTAAGAACAGGAACTCAAGAGCAGAGATCTTAGGAAAATGTATGATACTACAAAAATCAAAAGATCCAACTTGACAATTATCTTATTGGATTTGGAGCTTGGCACAAATTTCCAACAAGTGATGAATGGATAGGGGCACCTGGGTGGCTCAGTCGATTAGGCATCTGCCTTCGGCTCACATCATAATCTCAGGTCCTGGGATGGAGCCCACATCAGGCTCCCTGCTAATCAGGGAGCCTGCTTCTCCCTCTCCCTCTGCTCATCCCCCTTGGCCCGTACTCAATCTCTAATAAATAAATAAAATATTTATAAAAAGTGATGAATGGATAAATAAAACATGATACATCCATACAATGGAATATTCTTCAGCCATAAAAAGGAACAAAATTCTGATATATACTACAACACGGAGGAAGCTTGAAAATATTATGCTAAGTGAAAAAAGCCAGACATAAAAGACATTTATTGTATGATTCCTTTTATCATGCAATGTCCAGAACAGGCAAATCCATAGAGATGGAAAGGAAATGAGTGGCTGCCAAGGGCTGGAGGGAGAAAGGAAAAAGGAGAGTATGGATCTTTTTTTTTAAGATTTTATTTGAGAGAGAGAAGAGAGTACATGCATGAAAGCCCACAAGTGGGGGGGGGGGATGGGAAGAGGGGCAGAGGGAGGGAGAAAAACAGACTCCCCCGCACCCTGGCCCCCCTGAGCAGGGAGCCAACTTAGGCTGGATCCCGCGACCCTGGGATCATGGCCTGAGCCAAAGGCAGATGCTTAACCACTTAACCAACTGAGCCACCCAGACATCCCAGTTATGGATCTTTTTTGAGCAATGAAATGTTCTGAAGTAAAATAGTTGTGATGGTTGCACAAGTCTGTGCACTTAAAAACCACTTTGTTGACCTTCCAAAGGTGAACTTTATGGTATGTGGATTATAGCTCAACAATTTATTTATTTTTAAAATGTTTATTTATGAGAGGTAGGGGGAGAGAGAGGCAGAGAGTGAGCAAGCACAAGAGGGGGTAGCAGCAGTCAGAGAGAGAAGCAGGCTCACCGCTGAACAAGGAGCCTAATGCAGGGCTCAATCTGAAGACCTGAGATCATTACCTGAGCTGAAGGCAAATGCTCAACCAACTGAGCCATCCACGTGCCCCCAATAAATTTTTTAATTCAAAATGTTAAGGGTAGAGTTGAAACATTACTTTGATCACACAACCCATGGAGTTGGGTTTTCCACAAGACAAACTGTCAATTTTAAATAGATATGCCAATCTATGGCTGGTTAGTTTAGTATGTTAGAAAATTATATGGGCTCAGGTCATGATCCTAGAGTCCTGGGATTGAGTCCCGCATGGGGGAAGGGGTGTTCCTGCTCAGTGAGGGTCTGCTTCTCCCTCTGACCTTCCCCCCCTCATGGTTGCTCACTCTCATTCTCTCTCAAATAAATAAAATCTTTTTTTTATTATAAAATCTTTTATTATAAAATCTTTTAAAAAGATTTATTTATTAGAGAGATCACAAGTAGGTAGAGCGGCGGGGGGAATAGAAGCAGGCTCCCCGCTGAGCAGAGAACCGGATGTGGGGCTCGATCCCAGGACCCTGAGATCATGACCTGAACCGAAGGCAGAGGCCCAACCTCCTGAGCTACCCAGGTGCCCCATAAAAAAAATCTTTTTAAAAAATATCATAGGGCGCCTGGGTGGCTCAGTATGTTGAGTGACTGCCTTCGGCTCAGGTCATGATCCTGAGTCCCGGGCTCAAGTCCCACATTGGGCTCCCTGCTTAGCAGGGAGTTGGCTTCTCCCACTGACCTCTCTCCTCTCATGCTCCCTCTCTTTCTCTCTCTCTCTCAAATAAATAAATTTAATCTTAAAAAAATATATCACAAAGGTCCTGTGTGAAACATACTGGCAGCAAAAAATGGTTGAATAATGTATCGGTACAAATTTATCATCCCTACTAGACAATGTGTTTCATTAGTGGTTGGTGATTACCATCAAATCTGTGGGAGAATTGATGTTCTACTTTAATAAGCAATAATAATTCTGAGGGAATAGGGAGGGAATAGAGAGGGAAAAGGGGATACCTTCCCTTTTCACTCACTCAATTTCTTTCAGCCTTCGTTTTCTAATCTTGAAAATACAGAAATACTAACAACTTCATCGTGTTGCAAACTCTGCAATCCTTGAGAGTCCGCAGAGGTGGATATCCCAGAGTGAATTCTAGTTCTGTAATTAGTGGGTCCGTTAAGGAAGGATGAGCTACATAACTGCCTAATGCAATCAGTGACATGTGTTTTCATTTGATATTTATGACTAGTAACTGCGGTGTTACTGCAGATGAGGAAACTAAAGTTTAGGGAAGTTAAGTAGGTCAAGGCAGAAATTTATTACGTGTGGAATTTAATGTCATTAAACTACGTCTTTCCTCCTTTCCCATACAGATGAACTGAAATAGAAATCTAATACTTTCAATCCTAAAACTTGAACATTAAATTCCTCTGAAAGGATAGCCGTCAATTTCCTAATTTTGTGTTACCGACAGAGATTTACAAATGGGGAGTAGGAGGGGAGAAAAACATCGAGAGAGAGTCATTAAGAACAAAGTTATGAGCAAATTGTACTGGTTTATTTACAATTGTAATTTATAAACAGTAACACAAACATCTTTACATTAATATTAGGAAAAAAGTCCCATGGCTGAAATGGGCAAAAAATGGAGACTTCAGGACATTTCTAAAGGGGGCGGGCACCAAAGAAAAAAAGAAAAATGCAATATAACCATTGTGGGTAGAGTTATAAATATCAAGTAATGCACCCAGGTGCAATTTCATGCAAATGTCTTCAACCACTCAAGTAACGGTTTTTATTTAGATATTAGAATAAAATATCTTGAACTATGTTGCCTGTTACTCACTTGATTTCCATTAACTGGCTATAAATAGAGTACATCTAAATATTTCTCCTATCAACCCCTTAGAGATAATCCATTACATTTTAGGACATGGTAAATTGTTAGGATTTGCTAGTTCCCAAAAAGATTTTATAAGGAGTCATTCCATAGCCCCAAACATGTTCCCGGATTTTCTCTCACCAAATGTGTCTAATATAGACCTCAATAAATTAAACTGAGAAAGCTGCAAAATGAAGCAGATCACTTTTTAGTTTTGTCATATTAAAAAATAAAAATAGTTTCAAACCACCAGAACCTTAGCAAGAGAAGACAAAAACCAAAGAAGAGAAAGAAATTTCAGAAAGAGATGATGAAACAACTGTACTTTATATAGCTCTCTTATTATTTGGCTTTCATTTAAGTGGACACTAGTGTGGTCACAGACCATAACCTCAGTAAGGTTAAATCAATGTGTGTACAACACCTGTTCTGAAATATCCTAAATCAAATATTCCACTCGTAATAAAGACCAGTGACATTTTACAGGTATAATTCTTGTCTCCAAAATGTTTATTTTAATCTTAGTATGCCTACCTACTTATTATTATACTTTTAACTGCTCCTTAGAAACCATTAGGATGAAGTTTAGTATGTGAAGCACCCAGTGTTCAAATCATTAGCTAATGGTGCAAAAAATGATTTAGATACCGATGCCCACATTTCACAAACTGGACTGCATTTCTGAGTTGGCTGGAATCTTCATCCACTTCATTAAAAAGATTTCACTTTTTTTTAAAGAACAGAAACAGCAAGCTATTAATCTATGTAATACTCTCAGTTTCTGATACTGCTCAGTGGATAAACTAAATGTAGCAATGAAAGGGGTCTCTTCAGCTAATTCTATCTCTAATTTTCATTGAAGACATTGCAAGTATATATGTGTATGGGTCTTTTTAAATCTGAAAGTGATACATGTTCCCTTTTTAAAACACAGCTCTTCAAAACAGAACTGCATTCTGCACCCTTAGTTCATAAGGGCATAGGGTCAGTTACTTCAAAGTCATTTAATAACTGACCTTTATAAATCTTTTTACAAAACTGAAAATGCAAAAGAAAATTTAAGAAAAATTTTAACTGTCCAGAAATTGATTATAATAATTCACACATACTTAGACCTGCAATTCAAGCACCCCCATGAGCAAATGAAAGTCCTTAGTTAGTATTCAATCAGGAAAATATGTCCTTGTTTCTTTCTCTTGGTTGCCTTAATTTCTTTTGAAGTAATTCTCTTTTATATTAACTTTCCAAAGCATCCAAAACTTTCATGATCTGTTGTTTTATGGCTTTGGTAGCATCTCCTGCATTTGGAATCAAATACCTGGGGGGGGGAATATACATATATATTAATATAAATTGCTTTTACTCCAGGACTCAGCTTAGATGTCACCTCCAGCGGGAAGCCTTCCTAACCTACAAAGCAAGCAGACACATCCTCATATTTACCATAATTTATCTCAATACACACTCGAAAGTACATTTTGAAGGAAAGAAAATCTAAATGTCAAAGCTAGGTGATTTTTCATATAGTGTACGGCCAGATGGAATGAACCACACATCAGGAGTCAGGAAGGCTATATTTGGTCTGATCACAAGCTAGGTGTGAAGATCTGTAAGTCATTCAACTCCTCTGAGGTCCACATTCTTAAAGGATTATAAAGATGGTTTAGTTTTGAGATCAGTGTGGTCCTACAGCGCTTGGTGCCAGTACATGAACTGTTTGTCACTGGTCCACATTAAGACAAGAAGGAGTTTGTACCAGATTGTAAATTAAATATATGACACAGCACACTGCTTACTTTGCTGACACATTTTCAAAGCAAGAATTTTTTTGATGAAAGAAAACAGAAACAATGACTTATATTCTGAAACAAGCTTCCTACCTGTTTACAAACCAGCATTTAGTGCAGCAATGGTACAGATTACTTAAAGACCCTTCTGTCAAAAAGTTTATGAAATTAGCTATGGCACTCACTGGAACCACCTGCTGATTAGCCACATATGACTAAAGATACAGAAGAAAAAAATCAGCAAAGAATGCTGATAAAAGTGGCTCTAGTATGCTAGTCCACCGCCTATTCCCCCAAATAGAGAAACAATGTTTAATAATGAACTAATTCAACAATTCAGATAACATCATCCTAAGAAAATCTTACCTTTCGATTGCCAAGATTTCTATTCCTGAAGCACTGCTGTTTCCATACTTGAAGGTAATTAGCTCAGGATGTTTTTTTTTAGATGTAATTTTAACTACAGAATTTAGTGCTTGTCGAGACTGTATATAAGCCAATCCTTTCCGTGAAAGAATCTCCCTTAAACAGTACATGTGTGTTGCAGTAACCAACAGATGACTTGAGAGGGGGAAAAAACATTAAAAAACAAAAAGAATTTTAAAGAAATGTCATGCAAAACAGCTGTTGACACAACAAAAAATATTCAATCCAGATGAAATTACTTTTGAATTAAAGAATATAGACAAAGTATCACCTAAGAACGAAAAGGTACCCAATAACATTTTTTTAAAAAAAACTTTATTTATTTATTTGAGAGAGAATGAGTGAGAGCACGAGAGAGGAGAAGGTCAGAGGGAGAAGCGGACTCCCCAAGGAGCTGGGAGCCCGATGTGGGACTCGATCCTGGAAGTCCGGGATCATGACCTGAGCCGAAGGCAGTTGCCCAACCCCTGAGCCACCCAGGCGCCCCCTAATAACATTTTTAAGTTCCCTTTAATTGTATGAAAAATTAGTATTTTATTAACAGAAAATCCTGTAACTATTTAAAAGCAAGTTTTATATTTTATATAATTAAAAACTACAATACAATTAGAAATCATTAAAATAATACTTTTAGAATCTACTCTGCATGATATATGGAAGGTAGTACTTTTCAAACTTTCCCAGAGTTATTGTCTATATTCATAAACTATTCTCATTCACTATACTACAGCATATACTTTACATTGAAGACCACTAAGCAGTAGTTGGGCTGCCTTACATGTTTTATAATATTCTGTAAGTGGATCTTGAACATAGAATGGGCATAGAATTATTAATTGTGTCTCAGTTCATTTATTATAGGGATATACTCATACACTTTTGTGTAATACAATAAGACTAGTATCAGACAAGTCCAGAATGCAGAACATTCTGCAGAATTAATGGCCTAGCATCAGGATTCATTCATCATGGAGCAAAGGGGAGGTGGTGATAAGGGTAGTGGTACTGTTGGACATGGCATGAGACTAAAGCGATTAATGGGCAAATGCAATGTGTGGACCATGACTAGATCCTGGATTGGGAAGAAAAAAAAGAGAGACTATAAAAGGTGCTGCGGGGGGTATTCTGAAAAATCTGAGTATGAACTGTATGTTGAATAATGCTCATTTTAAGGTTTTTAAAGAGTTATAATGCTCATATTCTTGGGTGATTTATGCTGAAGCATTTAGGGTAAAGTGTCATATCTGTAAGATTCTTCTGAATGGCTTGACAAAAGAGAACTGTGTATATTCTTGTGTCTATATATAGATAAAAAATGGAAAGACAGGGCAGTGCAAAAAGAAATTAAAATCTGATGAACCTAAGAGAAGAATCCTATTCCACCACCTATTCCCCCAAATAGAGAAAACAGACTATAAAGATGTTCAATGTACTGTTCCTTCAACTTTTTTGCTTAAAATTTTCAAAATAAAAAATACATAAGAAATATTCTTAAAATCAAGACATGTAGAGGTGCCTAGGTGGCTCAGTCAGTTGTGTCTGCTTTAGGCTCAGGTCATAATCTCGGGGTCCTGGGATCAAGCCCTGTACTGGGCTCCCTGCTCAGTGAGGAGCCTGCTTTTCCCTCTCCCGTTGCTCCTCCCCCACTTGTATACTCTCTCAAATAAATTCTTTAAAAAAAGAAGAAAAGAAAAAGAAAAATCAGGACATATAATACAAGTTGACAAAGTGAAATTATATCTTATAATTGCATAAAGAAAATTTCTTTTGCAGTTGTTTTTTTATTAACTGAATTTAATTTTACTTCAGCAGAAGGCATTTTTTAAAAAGTACCTAGGAAACATGTGTCCACTTTCTTTAACTTCTTTACAAGGAAAATGATGCTTGACATCTGGCTTGTTTATCCAAGTCTGGATGTTTACAACCTCTTTTCTGTCATCATCTGACATTGAAGAGCTATCAATTTCATCTACAGAGAATTGAAAGCATTAAAAGTGGGAATTACCAACTTTAAAAATGAGACATTTCTTAACAGCCTGAAAAAGATTTCAGTATTTTAAACATACATTTTGAAAAAACAAAACAATTCTAATCCTGCTACTGTATTTCCTTATGCCACTGGCATAATACAGAAATACTATTTTCAAACATTAGGCCACACAGTAAGAAAGTCAGGTGAAATAACTAAGAATACACTTGTAACACTGTGTGTTAACTATACTTCAATAAAAAATAATGTAAATAAATTTTTTTTCTGTTTTAATACTTTTTTTAAAATTTCTTTTCAGCATAATGGTATTCATTGTTTTTGCACCACACCCAGTGCTCCATGCAATACGTGCCCTCCTTAATAACCCACCACTGGGCTCCCCTAACCTCCCACCCCCCTGTAAATAAATTTTTAAAAGACAACTATCTGAGGAATTTCAAAACTTTTGCTTTATGTAACATGACTCGAATCTATGTCTAGACCCTAGAGAGATGGCTGAATTGTCCAATAATAAGCAACTATCTTGAGGGCAAAGATGGCAGAGTTCCTTTTCTCTTGCTGGTTTTGATTTTAAGAAAAACAACAAGAAAATCCATCCTGGGATAAATAAATAAAAATCTCTTTAGTCTTTTATCCTTTTTCATGCAGAATTGTAAGACATTCTAATTATTTTGTTTTTCTAATTTAACAAAGGGGAATTATAGCACTAGTGTTAATAATTACAAATGTTCCTCCCTTTTAAAAAAATACTTCAAAATACAGAGAGACATAATAAATAAAAAAGGAAATTTCATATATCTATACACTTTCAGCCTAAATAAAAAGTAGAACCCTTATATCTGTCTCCCCATTCTCATTCCTCTCCCTTGTCCACTAAGAAACAGTGACTATCGGTTGTGGTTTCATCCTTGCCTTTAATCATACATGAATATCCTCAAACAATATACAGTAGTGTTTTGCACTTTAAGTAACATTTATATAAATAGCAGACTGTTTGATTGTATTCTTCCACAACTGCTTCTTCACTCCCAACACTGTAAAATTTATCCATGTTGATACACAGAGCTCTAGTTTCCTCATTTTCATTACTGTGCAATTTTCCGTAATAAAAATATATGTGCAAATACATGACACATGAAAATATACCATAATTTATTCATCCATATGCCTCTCAGAGGAATGAAAATAGTTGAAAATTGTTAATAAAAGAAGAAATATTCAGGGAGAGCTAGAGACTGATAAATAACAAGAAGATAGCAACAAAAAGAGGGGCAAGAACAAAAAAAACAATTAGAAATAGCACACAGAAAATTTCATTTACCTTAATGTAAGTTTTGGGGAAGGTGATTTTATAATATTTATTAAACTGTCAAATGTGGTTCCCTATCTTCCTGCTCAGAATATACCCTCTGTATATACTTACAAAAGTTCACATAGCTCTATGTATAAAAATATCTATTGTTGGGGCGCCTGGGTGGCTCGGCGGGTTAAAGCCTCTGCCTTCGGCTCAGGTCATGATCCCAGGGTCCTGGGATCGAGCCCCACATCGGGCTCTCTGCTCAGTGGAGAGCCTGCCTCCCCCCTCTCGCTGCCTACTTGTGATTTCTGTCAAATAAATAAAATCTAAAAAAAAAAACAAAAACAAAAACAAAAACTACTGTCATTTGAGATTTAAAAAAAAGGGAAAACTATCAATGTGAATTGTGAGAAAAATGATTAAATAGATTATGGTATGCTTACAATGGTGGAATATGGGCTAAGATGGAAAATACGCAACATGTATTACTTAAATAGAAAAAGCAAGATGAAATTTGGGAGGCTTTTTCCTCTTATTTTGTACATTTACTGTTTTATTTTTCCTAACCCAATACACATGTTAATATTAATATGATTACTTAACCACCGTAATCTTGGCAGCAGTATTATGAACCAAAGTAATAAATTATTTTTAAAATATAAAGACAACCACAGAGAATGATAAATTTCCCTGGCACAATATCCCCATCTTGTGGCCCTTTAGGATACTGCCTCCAATTCTCTTTCCAGATTATCTCAATTTTGGAATTCCCTGATTTTAGCCCCACAACTCTCAATCTCCTAGGTGGATGGATCTAGGAGATTTAAATCAAATCCCCTGGACTTGAATACTATTTCAACACTGATAATTCCCAGATCACCATCGGTTTATTAGACCTCCTCTCTCTTGGGCTAAGGACTCCTATAATCCACTGCCTACTCACCATTTCTGCTTGAATTCAAACAGGCATAACTTAAGATGTCTAAAACCAAACTCTTAGTAGAAAAACTACAGACTCTCCAATCTAGAGATTTTTTTTTTTTTTAAAGCCATTGTTGGCTGGCCCCAAAATGCTCTAATCACTGCTAGTGCCTGCGAAAAGCATCTACAGATAAGGGTTATTACTACACCTGTGTCATATTCTTCTTCATCCCCAATGCTGAAAACAGGCTTTACACCACGGTAAGGCTTGCCCAGTCTGTCACTGCTGCTCACATGCCTATATTCAAAGAATTTTAGAGGGGAAATCATCACTTAAATAATTACCAAAGATTTTCACCAAGTATCATAGGAATATTTAAACAAAAGGTACATATTCTTTGTCCTTAGCCCCCATATATCATGCTATTTAGAATAGTTATGTTATTAAACTCTAACAAGGTAAGGAAAATATGTTAGCAAAAGTGGCATTATGTCTTAATAGAATGAACGCTTCGATCTGTAAAACTAAAAAAAAAAAAAAAAAAGTTAATATTTATATTAAAACCAGTGCTTAGATCTGTGTAGCCTCAGAGAAGTCATTTAACCTCTCTGTGATTCTGTTTTCATATCTCCAAAACAGTAATAACAACAATATCTACCCTTCAGGGTTACTGTGAGAATTAAATCAGTTAATATTTTGTAAAGCTCTTAGAACTATGCCTGGCATATAGCAAGTGCTATGCATGTCTGTTAGAGAAAACAGATTATGGAACCAAATATTCAAATTCCAGGAAAGTGTTAAGTCTTCCTCATATGGGAGTAAATACCTTAGGGTTTTTCCTCCCATTTTTTTTTTTATCACAGTTTTAGTTGTACAACATTGTGATTCAACAATTCTATACATTACCCAATGCTCACATTATAATACTCCCATTTTTTAATTAGTTACTTTTGTTTTAAAAGAAACATGCTACTTCTTTTACACAAATGTAAATAAACCATAAAAATTAATCTTTATTTTTCAAGTAGCAGAAGCATAAAGAACACGTAAACTCAAACTTGAATAGTTCTGCAAGAAGTATGACCTCTTTTTAATATAAAAATTTATACCTCAGTACTTTTTAGGCAATCTCAAACAAACCAAAAAGAAAAATTAAAATATTTCAACAAGGTACTTGTTTCTGGGGAAAAAGCATTAAATTATTTGTAAGATAAATGTTCCATCAAGATTACCTACGATAAAAGAAAAACTGCCTTCTTTTGGGTCATATATCAAGAGGTAGTCCAATATGGAAAAAATTCAAGTTACATGTCTTTACTCAATCTTAGAATTCAATTTTCCAGAATATAGAGATCAAATCTGTATTTTAAATAATTTCTTAATACAGATCTTGAATACAAAATCTGATCATGACCCAATTTTATTGAAATAGGCTTAAATCTACTTCTCCCAAAATAACTTTCTTCAACAGAAACCTCATTAGAAAAATCAACTGATAGCTGAACATACAACACTCTTTGGTAATTATAAATTAATCATACATAGTAGTTCAAATTAAATCATAAAATCTTTTGATTTTAGGTTAAAACATATCTAATAAAAAATTATCCATTATCCATTAAACTATGCTCATTAGAAAAAATGAAATAAATAACTCAAACAACTATGAAACATAGATTGAGTTTTCTTATAATATGACAAAGACAATATAGCTTTGTCTAAAAATACTTTAGTGCCATCTAGATTATAAAGTTGTATGAGATTATTATTGGTTCTCTCCTGATAGTAAAACATAATTAAACAGACATAACACCGAAACAAAGATGTTTACAGTAGATGCTTGATCCAGAAGGCATGTATAAATAATGCAAAAATCAAAAATAAACAGGAGGGGGTGGAGCCTGGCTGACTCAATCAGTAGATGTGACTGGATCTCAGGGTTGCAAGTTTAAGCCCCACCTTCGACATAGAACCTACTTAAAATAAAATTTAAAAAAAAAAAGTTTTAAATCTATTCATTATTGATCTAGATTTATAATACAATGCATTTTTTGTAAATCTTGTTTATAAAGACTACTGAAATAGTTCTTAACAAACTGGCTAAAAATTAATGGAATTCAATGGCTGGACTCTTTAAAAAGCAGTATACTTATACATTTTTAGCTGAAGTAAAAACAAAAACATCTATAACATAGTATGGCCAGGTTTCAATTTATTTACTGTACTCAGAAGAAACCCAGTTCTTTCTAACTTTCACTAAATTCTGTTTTCGAAATAGATATTTGTCTGTAGACCAAAGAAGATCATTTAAATTTTGAAAACTTAAGAATTTGGGAGAAAACTTGGTAGTTAAAATTAGACTAATTCAATGGGTCCTATAACAAGAGAAGGTAGAAAGATGATTCACAAATAGCTTATAATTTTTAAAAAAGCAACTGCCTTTAAAATAGTCTCAGATAAAACTGTAATAGTTTTATCAGATAAAACTGGCACTGCCAGGAACAGTCACAGTAAATAAAAACTCTTTCCAACAAGTTAGGAGTAAACTACTGCTTTTAAAAATGCTATTTCTAGTTACCGAAAATATTAAAATGACAAAAAAAAGTCAACTCCATTATTCCAAAGCTTAACTTATATTTAAAATAAAACTAGAGGGGTGCCTGGGTGGCTCAGTCAGTTGGAATGCTGACTCTTGATTACAGCTCAGGTCATGGTCTCAGGGTTCTGCGATCAAGCCCTGAATCAGGCTCTGCACTCAGCTGGGAGTCTGCTTGGGGATTCTCTCTCTCCCCTACCACCTCATTCCCCTCACTCGTATGCTCTAAAATAAATAAATAAATAAATCTTAAAATACAACTAGAATTTCTTTTAAAAGGTCTGTAGATATTGCTGTAATTGATACTCTAAACTGCAGAAAAATACTGTGAGTATTGTAAAAATAAAACTGAAAATAAAAATTGTAAAAATAAACTGTAAAGCCATATAAAAGTATGAAGTTAATAGTTCTTCTGTGCATCCTAACTGAAGATCCAGTAGATTTTTTAACTTTACACTTGCATCTTATTGGGGCAGAGAAGAGATGGATTTCTACATTAACATGTCCCACATGACCTAATTTCTTTCATGGAAAACCAAAGAACTGTGGTTCTTCAGAACTGATTTATATATGCTTATTCACCAACCTAAATACACTTACCTAATTTAAAAAATATTTTAAAAAAAGATTATAAAATTACATAACAAGGGGCGCCTGGGTGGCTCAGTGGGTTAAAGCCTCTGCCTTCGGCTCAGGTCATGATCCCAGGGTCCTGGGATCGAGCCCCACATCGGGCTCTCTGCTCAGCGGGGAGCCTGCTTCCTCCTCTCTCTCTGCCTGCCTCTCTGCCTACTTGTAATCTCTGTCAAATAAATAAATAAATAAATAAATCTTTTTTTTTTTAATTACATAACAAACTTGAACTAATAATTTTGAATCATGACCGGTGCCTTCTCTCAGTAATATTCTCTAGTGTTAGGGCAGGAGATGAAAGCATATGATTTCCAAAGCTACCATCCTGCTCACTCTGAGACAAAGTATTTTCTTTGTTTCACCTTCCTCTCTTTCAAAATAAAAGTTCATGGATTTGAATGTACTTGATTTTTATCTGAGGAATGGGACATACAAAGCAGCATGCAGGGAAAAAAAATGATCAAGCAAAAAACAAATACAGCTCAATCAATATCATAGACTCCTAAAAGCAGAGTAAGAAAAGTTTAGCATTTGAAACAGCTGCATGAAATTTTAGCTAACAGTGTGAGGCTTATAGAGAGCATGAGGCATGCTAAAAAGGAAAAGGATGGTCCCAGAAAGCTGCTCTACTCATTGGCTTACCGCTCTGTATATGCTCTGTCTGGCCAAGGAAGATTGAAAGACATTCTATAGCAAATTGAGGCAGAGGACAGAACAAAATGATTATTAAAAACACAATGGCTTTAAAACAAAATATAGTATAATCACTTTTTCTAGCCCTGAGCATACATTATAAAGAAAATGTTTTGATCATCCCAAGTACAAAGAAAAATAAAGAAAAACTAGTTTCAAAGGATTTTTTTTAAACAAAGACAGTCTTTTAAAGTTACAGTTATCATTAGTTCATTTTAAAAAAAGTTTATGTTCATGCTATAAAATTTTAGCAATAGTACTCTAGTTCAGAATGCACTAACTTTAAAGTAAAAAAGTTACAGGCTTCTGAGAACAATTTTAATGAGCAAAAAAGATTCTTAGGCTTGATAAAACACTTTAATATTATTTATCAGTGGACCATTTTAGACAGGCACAGTTTTTTTGGATTTGTGAAAATAACCTATTCTCTTCTTTACTATTAAAGCAAACAATGTACTTTTGTATGCATATGTGCTATAATTAAAAAGTGGCAAATAATAAATTTCTGACATTCAATTCTTAAAGTCAAATACTTCAACTTTCCTAGGATACTGCACGGAAGACATGAGACTGAAATGAAATAACGCACTTTCCAGATCAGGCTTGCTTAGCAACAAATTCTGTGTTGGAATTATTAGGTTAGTTTTGAACTGCAGGAACAAGAAAAATCAACCAGACTACTATTGGAGGAAAAAAACACTGAGGACTCTACAGTTCCAGTAAGAAGCATTAAAACACATTCAGAAACTTATCATTTGTTAGCTAAACCCTTCATTTGTAACTAATGGGAAAACAGGGGTCACTTATAGTCTGTGAACACAAAATCTATGAAGATCTAAACACTTAAACTTAAGAAAATGGGTTTCTGGATGTCTGGTGGGCTCAGTTGGTAGAGCAGCCAATTCTCAACATTGGGGCTGTTGAGCTTGAGCTCCACGTTGGCTGTAGAGATTACTTAAAAAATAATTAATTTTAAAAAAAGAAAGAAAGAAAATGGGTTTTTGCTTTACTTGACATGACCAAATTTTCTAGCTTATAAATTCCTAAAGGAGAAGAGGAGGCTCCTGTTTTGACATTACTGCATTTAGCAGATAGTTCCCATCCATCTGACGTGGGAAACAGCTACTACATGAAGTGTAATACATATAATAGCATCTTAATATTTTTTTAATGAACCGCATAAAGGGGCAGTGCCATTATCTGAGTTTTATTCTGATCAGGAGAGAGAAATAATAACAGTCAAATTTCATAGCAATAAAGAACATCTCTGTTATTATAATGAAAACTGAAATTATCTAATTAAAAAATATACTTTATGATTCTTCTAGAACACATTCAATTCAATTAGCACTTACTGTAAGACACATTTCTTTAGTTACCCATCATAAACTCATACCATATAAGCAACTCACCGGTCCACAGGAGTTGATGTATTCTCAATAAAACTGATAACTTTTTCCCTGACATTAACAGACTTCGTCTTCAAAGCAACAGTCATTTTATTTACCAGTGATTTCATTCCTCTATCATTTGAGCCATTAGAAGATTCACCCTGAAAAAAACCAAAAACAAAAACAACCCTTACTGATAAATTAACTGCTCTCCTAATGATTAGCAGAGACACTACTGCTAAAGGTTATCTAGATGTTATGGACTAAATTGTGTCCATATGTAAAAGTTCATTCTAGTACACCTCAGAAAATGTATGCAGAAATAGGGCCTTTAAAAAGCAAATTAAGGTTAAACAAGGTCATATACACGAGCCTTAAATCAATATGACTAGTGTCCTTATAGGAAGAGGGGGAGACATCAGGGATGCACAAACACAGAAAAAAGGCCATGTGCATCCAGACAGACAAAAAGGCAGTCATGTGCAACCCAGAAAGAGAAGCCTGAGGAGTAATCAAATCCGCCAATCCTTTGATCCTAGACCTGCAGCCTCCAGAACCATAAGAAAATTAACTTCTTTTAAATTAACTTCTTTAAAGTTTAAGCGAACTACTTGGTTGTATTTTGTTATGACAGCCCTACAAGACTGATACACTAGATAAAACAATTTTAGGGACAGGAATTAGAAATGGAAAAATGAGGCTATATGTTGCATATATAATAAGTGTATAAAGTCTGAAACTACCTTCGTTATTCAGTAAGAAATGAAGTTATTGACCTTTTCTTAACTTCAATTACGCCATAAAAATAATCAAAAGTACAATCAGGGTATCATTCATGTGGCTAAATTTTTAAACATTTATTCCTTATAAATTTTTGCTGTTTAAATATTTTCACTTAGGCCTTTAATTTCTCAAGAAAAATTATTTTTATGTACCTAATGTAATAAGTGTGAGTGTAATTCTTAAACTGTTTAACGAAATTGCTCCATATTCCCTAAAGGGCAAGTTGGCAAGAGATGTCAGAAGTGTGCCCATCTTTTGCCTGTTAATTATTCTTTAGAACTTAAGAGAAGGAAATAGTTAGAAAGTGCACTAGGATTTAGGTATTATTAGATGGAAAATTATACAGATTAAAAAAAAAAGAAATGCAGCAGCAATGGCCACGGTCGCCAAACTGTGGAAAGAACCAAGATGCCCTTCAACGGACGAATGGATAAAGAAGATGTGGTCCATATACACTATGGAGTATTATGCCTC
The DNA here is from genome assembly GCA_004024625.1 of Mellivora capensis. NCBI lineage: Eukaryota > Metazoa > Chordata > Mammalia > Carnivora > Mustelidae > Mellivora > Mellivora capensis. The sequence continues at coordinate 92,009 of PISX010007076.1, forward strand.
CATCAGAAAGGATGAATACCCGACTTTTGTAGCAACATGGACGGGACTGGAAGAGATTATGCTGAGTGAAATAAGTCAAGCAGAGAGAGTC